>VYZV01046073.1:37704-56532 GCA_013401275.1 Pandion haliaetus | reverse complement strand
CCTGCCCTGCGTGGCCGCGGTCCGAGCCCGGAGGGAAGAGGAGGAGGAGGAGGAGGAGGAGGAGGGAGCGGGGGGGAAGGCAGGCAGGCGCTGACAGGTTGTTCCTGACGCCATTGCCGTGGCACGCCCGGGCGGAGGGCAGGAGCTCGCCGGGCGGTGCTGCGCTGCGGCCGGGGGGCGCCGGGGCTGGGGAGAGCGGGGCCAGCCATCAGCAGCCGGTTGGCAGCCCTTTGCGTGGGGAAGAATCATCCCGACCGGCCCTTATCCTCATCGCCTTCTCCATCAGAGCCCTCCAGACAAAGCGGTGCCTGGGCAGCAGCGAGCGCGGCTGACGGTCGCCGCAGCCGAGCCCGGCCCGGCCCGGCGAAGTGGGGCAGCGAACGCCCGCGGGCGCCGCTGGAATGGCCGGGCTGGCCCGGGCGAGAGGCGGTTGTGTCACCGGCTGCCTGACACCATCCCTGCTGTCGGTCCTGTTTGTCATCCCCGCTGTTGCTCTTGGCGCGGGGCTGGAGAATTACAGGCTGGTGCCTGGGCAAGCGCTCGGCCTTTGCTGAGGAATAGCCTTGGAACAGAAATGGAGTTTGTGGATCTGTAACAAAGGTCCCTGTCTAAACGCAGAAGGCTCTGTTTAACTGTATCAGTTAAAGCTATACAATATCCTTGGTGTGGCATGTTGCAATATCCCGAGCGTGGGATGTGTTCCTCGAGGAACATATTTATACTGGTATTCCCATGCAGGAAGTTAAATAAGAAAAGTGATCCTTTAATACTTTTTTTGGTAGGGATTTGCACCACTATCCAGACAGGTTGGTTTGTACACAGTGGGCTGTACAGGGTATCCAAGTTACCTGGCTGTCAGTTATTGCGGTGCTTCATTTGTCCCTGGATAATTTCTTTTTTAAAATGTAGTGAGTGGTACTAGCAAAATAAACCAAAATATCGAAGGAAATCCTGACTGTTAGAACAAGAGGAAATTGATGCTTTTTCCCTTGTTTGTTATGTTTTGGTTGATAGTTTTGATTCAGATTCCTCTGACTGAAATTGTTCTACATAGTTTGTTCATTATTAGAATTATTCCTTATTGTCAACATTGTTTCTAATAATTGATGTAGCAATATCCGTGCCAGTTGATACTGAGCTGAGAGACGTGTGTGATGCAGCAAGTAATTCCTCAGAGCCTGTCACATGGGTCACTGGGCAAGTTCCACAAGGTACAGCCACCATGGCATTAAATTTGGTGACGTTGATTGAAAGGGATCAGGGAAAGGTGGAGGCCTGAGAAATTTCTCAAAGCTTCTTGAATGATTTCTTTTCCTAAAGTTCTCTAATCTTCACCAAGACCTTCTTGGGTATTATGATGTGTTTAGTAGTGTCTAACAGAAATTACCCTCATCTAACCTAAGCTGTGGTTCATTGGTTGTGGGCTCTACTCGATTAGCAGTCACAGAGATGATGTTTCCAGCAATAGCAAGAAATTCTGGCAGTGTGAAGTTGTGAAGGAAGATTGCTTAGCGTTTTTCTCAATAGCAGTCTGAATAGCTTGGATTTGAGGTTTCCGTTTGGTGTGGTAACTCTGGGCATGGGACCTATCATATATTAGGAACTCTTGTTTTACTGATAAGTAGCCTGTGATATGTTAGTAATTTGGTCGAATGACAGTGTGATAGCAAAGCATCGAAGTCAAGCAAATCCAAACTGGTATTATAAACCAAAGAAGAAATCAGCCAGCAAGTCGGGGAGGACCCCTGGTGTGACATCCAGGACAGAGTCCTGGGAATCCTAAGCCATAATCAAGACCTTTTTTCTTCTGTTTCCTCTAAGAAAAACGCAAACAAAAGCCTTCCAAGTTATGTTCCTTGATACATATGAAAACCCAGGGATAAGCAAGTCTTGAAAGGCTTCACCCCACCATAGCCCTGACTGCAATTTCTGCTGTGGGGGTTTCCCCCCACCAGTGGGGGCAAGTTCTCAGAGGTTTTTGTCAGTGTGGACTTCTGGAGTGGGGAACAGATATCTGTTCATGTACTGAATGACTTCATAGAAATCTTCGTATATGTTAACAAAAAAGTAAAAAATGGCTAATTCTCATGTAGGGCAGGTGTCATCCAAACAAGGCTTTCATTACAGCCTCAGTCCCTAGTAGGGACTTTGAAGAGAAGCCAGGGAGGAACTCGCACGGTAGCTTTGCAGAGATGAATGGTGGTACAGACAGCTGAGATCTGTGTCGAAGAGTAAACCATGTGCTTAATAAACCAGTGGGAGGAGCGGTTATCTGTTCCTGAGCAGAGCTTTAATGTGGACCTTCCTTGCTGCAATGAAAGGCTAACCTCTAAATTCTGCAGCTGTATGCCTTGAATTCATCCATGTTCTTCCAAATGCTTTGCAGCACTCTGAAAACCACTATAAGATGTGTGCCAATTAGGAGGGAAGGATAGCATTAACTGCAGTGGGACTGTTTGTTGGTGGGATGGCAAGTGAGTCGGAGCTTCCCAGGGGCTGAGCTGTGCCGGGAAGGGAGCTGCAAGTTCCTGAAGCACCCCAGATGCTCCATTCAGTGCATTACACAAGTTTTTTCCTAAATAGCTTATGGTTTCAGTCCACAATCCTGTAAGGCTCTTTTTGAAACTGCTGTGCTCATGCTTCCTCTGCAATGTAAAAAGGCCTTGATCCAGAAATGTGGGAGGAAGAATGGGGAATGGGATGGGGAAGAAGGAGCCTTACAGTAACATTTCATGCAGCCATTCCATTGTATGTGCGTGTGTACTCTAGCTCTATTTAAAATGGCAAATACCATTTCAAAGTCAACAGAGAGAGATGGGAGCTCCTGCCCTCCGTCTGCTTGCATGTGGGTGTGCCTCAGCGCACGCAGAGCTGGGCTGGTTTCCCACAGACAAGCTGTTTTGCACCGCAGCACTTGGCAGATGGGCAGGGGTGGGCTGCAGGAATTGCAGCGCTCCTGGCCCCTTCCTGGGCCACACCAGCTGTGCCATTGCACGGCATAAAACAGGGGAATGTTTGAATCATGGAGGTGCATAAAAAAGCTTGGTGGTTGTGTAAGGCTCTGTTTGTTTGTTTTTGTTTTGGTTTTTTTTTTTTTTTTAAATCAATGGAAAATTCTTCATATGCTTTTAAAATAATGAAATGTGGAAAGTTGATTTGTATATTGAAGGTGCCAAGGACTTAACAGCACAGCCTGTGGGAAACATAGAAACATCATCCAAGAAATGTGCTTGCTGTAGAAATGATTAAATATGTTGATGAACTTCACCACTAATTTGACAAATACTACCTCAGTATTAGACAAATGTGACACTTCCTTCCATTAGGTTTGTCTTATATGAAAATATGCTTATGAAAGCATTTTTCATTTGCTCTTTCAAATACTTCGTCAAACTTGCTGCATTTATAAATAAAACCTGCTCCTTAGTCATAGCTATTAATCTGGCATCTGACAGTCAATCTGTCATATTACTGCTTCTAACATCATCACTAAAAATGCGTTTTTGTAAACAAATATAATCCCAAGTGAAGTACACTGTAGACCTGTTGTTCAGCACCTCCGTTCATTTAGATACCTGTGCAGGTGAAGGGCCACATCACTTACAGGTCTGAAGGTTTCGGATGCAGTTCACATTGAAAGAGATGCTTTTGAGTGGTTGCAATTTTATTTGGGGATTTGTGAATTTGGTTTTTACTATTCTTTTTGCAGAGTTATGTTTTAAAATGTGAATAACACAATGCTGTGTAAGCTTCCCCATGTAAGTTGTCTTCATATATGTTTCATGTTCTTTCTGTAAGATAATTTTTAAAAGTTCATGGTGTACGGTGACTTGCTAGTTTACTATATTGCAATACTGTTCTTCAATGCTTCAGCTGCGAAATGGAGGAGGAATGTTTAGGAATGTGTATTCCTAAACTTCTATAGAAAATTGCTCACATTTCTGTAACTTTGTGATTCCCATTCCTGGAAAGTGCATGATAATTTTATCAGCATCTCTAAGCAGCAAAGTAAACTTTCAGCTGTTTTTCTAGACACTTTCTTTCCCTTTAAAGAATGTAGTCTTCTCATTTCCTGATGGAAAGTATTTTATTATTCCTAATAAATGCTAATAGTTCTCTCCTGCCAGAACCAGCCAACTTCCTCTAGTGACACTGACCTTGCCCTGAGCAGAAAACTTAGGAGTAATGCGATGGCCTGAGCAGGCCCTTTCCCTCATCATCCAGGTCTTTAAGCTTGATACCCAAAAATAGGGATGGTAGCCAAAGAAACAGTAGATCACAGAACTATGCAATGCCTGTAAAATTCTTTCAGGCAAAAACAAGCAAATTAACTGGAAAAAGCTGATAGCCCCAGTCAAAAGGACTTTTTATTCAATGAGCACCAGGATAATTTGAAAACATATTTGTGTATTTGTTTGTATGTGCGCAGAGTATTTTATTGCTGGTACCCAACTGAATGGATTTGTCATAATGTTTTTTTCGAGGTTAAGGTTATTCAGTTACCAGAGGAGAAAGGGAAAAGGAGACTGCCTGAAAATGTTCCTTGTTAGGTTCACCACCCATCTTTCTGCGTCTTTTTTCCTTTTTGCTTTCAGTATGAGTTGTATTTTGTCATCCCAGCATGTGGGCATCCCAAGTCAGATATTTATCTGTGCAGCCCAGGACTTTGCACCCTAAGTATGGCTCTCTCCCCGCAGTACAAGCTCTTGGCAGCTTTGGGGGCTTTTGCTTTGGCTCCTGTGAGTGCGCAGCAGCAGTGCAATGCTGGTGAGTACCGGGCTTTCATCGGTGTTGTGCCAACCCAACCTGGTGCATTAATAAAAGTAGCCATGGACACCGGTGTTTATTCACGTTGCAACATCGGCACATGTAATACAGAAAGGGTTCAGGTAGTGAAACTGTCCTGTCTGCAAGTCACCCTGGGTAGGTTAATGAAACCCGCCATTAGTCTATTAAAACACGATCTGCCATTGCAGCTGCTTCTGTTTGTGTAAAGCACTTTAAGGATCACAGTTGTCATATAGAGGATTTTAAAGTGGAACTATTGAGTTTGGTAATGTATTCTTCCTTAATGAAGTTTAAGACATCACTGAAAAGTTTAAAAAAATAAAAATTATGGCAATTGAATATCTTTGGGGGTGGTGGTGATACACACCTGCCTGTAAGAATGAGCACATTGGTCCGTGCTTGAGAAATGTCTGTGTACTTACCAAAAGCTCATTTTTCTAACTTACTTCAACAAGCCATGGGCTGACACTTGCACAGTTAAGTGTGCAGATATAACATTCCCGCTAGACCAGCGTTTGAATTGTGGGTTTCTGCTCTGTGCCCACCCAGGAAAGCACAGGCAGCGTGCTGGGTGGTTTGTGGGACAAGAGGAAGAAAAAAAAAAAAAAAAGGTCACAGAATAGGTAAGAGTTACATCCAGCATTGGGGTTGACTAGGTGCCTTCATAACAAAAACTCTTTGGGGATCTTTGAATGTATATGGGATAAAAATCAGCATTTGCTGATTTTCAGGATTTTGAGCCGCTGGCGCATGAGTTACTTGCTGAGCACTACATGCTCTGGAGGAGGCTTTGAGACAATGACGTAATGGGATTCCTGAGGGCTGATAAACCTCCCCAGTTAGTGTTGCAATGTGTGACTATTATTGCTGGTTGTAGTATTGTGTTCTTTGGGTGGACTTTCTTTTTTTATGAATTCCTTTACGTTGCATAGAAACTTCATGCTAAAAGGCTACGTAGGAGAATTCTTAGTAGAAATGGTGGATATTCTTTACTTGAGCATGGATACTACTGATAATCAGCTTCAAAAACTTGCTAGGCAGGAAGATTTTCTTTTGTTTGTCTAATTAGGTTTTCAGTTTGCTTTCCCTGTAATTCAGGAGGTTGCAAAAACTGTGACTCTAGCCAGGCAGGAATTTCACAGAACTGTTATTTTTACACAGCAGATTCTCCCATGTCCTTTCTTGCTGATACTTGGAACTGCATTATTTTTAGATTGATTCTCAAACCTTATAGTAACTCAGCATTTGTAAATTAAAATTCTTACAGCAACAAGAATCTTTGTGGTGGGAACACTATGAGAGGTCATGGCTTTGATTGCAGAATGTGTGCTAAATTTTGGGTAATTTTGTGCAATTGCCTTCTACTTCCCTGCATTTGTAGGTGCTGTCAGCACTGAGGGCTGCTGTCTCATTTAAAACCAAGCAAGTGTAAGCAATTTTGCAGTGCTAGGTGTTAGCATTCAGAGACTAGTGAATTCATAGTAATTTGGAAAAGAAAAGATTAAAAGCAATATAATTGTATGTAAACAGTTGGGCAGAGTGCACTACTCTTAAGTTAAATGTTCTGATTAGTTTGTGGGGTTCATTTGCCATTCTCGTACACATTCATGAATTAAAAATGCTGATAAGTCATTGAACTTATTAAAATGTCTGGATGTCTTCTTTGGAGATTTAGGTATTGGTTTGAAGATCTGCCCAGATATTTGGAAAGTTCTTTGGAGTGTACTGGTGAATTTTACTTTGTAAAACAAAAAAAAAAATTCCCAGCACAAGTAAAAAATATATTAAATTCTAGTAGTACCCTCTTTGAGCCTTATCCTATTGTAAATATTATGATATAGCTGCATAGGTATTTTTGCTGTTGAGTACAATCCCTAGAAGAGGCCCACCCTAAAAATAAACAAAGGTAACTGGTTTCAGATGTCTGATTACAAGGACGGACTTACTCTCTCTCTAACTGGGAAGCACGTTGTGATGAAACAGGGTATGTGGACACCAGGTTTGCTCCCTTGGGCAAAGCCTCTTGTTTGGAGCCTTATCATAGAGGTCATTCTGAATTCACAGTCATTNTGTGATCCAAATACTACCATTTTCACTGTTTTCCATTAAAATGTATTTGGGGTACAAGTGACTATTTGTCTTAGGTCTTCATCTGCAAACGTGAAAGAAAACTGCAATTAAAAGCTATCAAGCTAATAAAATACACTTCTGAAGTAGAGTTTATGAATTTGTGTGTTTAACACCAACTTTGCTGTTTGTCTCATGTTGGTAACTGCCTTTCAGATGTGGGTATTATACGCAACTGTGTGGGGAAGAAAGGTCTACTAGTTAGTTTTTCTTAACAAAGAAAAATATGTTTGTAGATTTGACAATAATTGATAGTTTCAGGGAAAAGTGTAACTTTTAAGTGGATTATGTTATAGGGTACTTCGGTTAATTACAGTTTTATGGTACTACCTAGGGAATAGTCAAAGATGGAAGTCCATTGTGTTAGAAATGTTATAAATGCAGAATAACAGGCAATGTCCCTGAATAAAGGTAAGCAGAGATGGCAGTAGTGGTGCTGCAAGTCTGTAGCAAGTCAGATGCCTTTTGTATATACTTGAACAGTAAAGCATCTCCAATTATTTTATTCCAGTAAGTTGATCTAGGTGTTCATTGCTATCACAGTTTTGAACTGTTCGCATTACCCACTGTGTTAATTTCTGTCAGATTTTCCTGCATTCTCCTAATTTTCTCTTCTTCGGCAAATGAACGGTTTGCAAGTCAGAGTTGACAACTGCAGAGGCTTTGATAAAGCTGATGTCTATGTGGTCAGTGACAAATGTGTGTAGGTGAAAGCAGTAAGATAGTTACTGAAATTGGGGGACTTACACAGGTCCTCTGGTTTTGGACTGGAGGGTTTGATTTACCTGGAGCTCGTAAGAGACTATTCGGCACCATCCAAAACTTGTGATTTCATGTTTCTTCAGTACCAATATGTGGGTGCTATGTAGTGCTCTGCTGTCTTGTCAGCATTTTGGTCTCAAAGCTTCTTGGAGCCAGAAACCCTTCTCTCCTGTGTTTGGGTGGCACCTGTACCCTTATGGCTTAGGTTGTTCTTGAGTACAGACTAGAGAAAATCCACCTTTTCAGGGCTCATCTGTCACTCTTCATGAAATGCAATAATGTCAAAGTAATTTGATTATGCAGAAATCCTTTTATCTAGTTTTAAAAGCTTGTGAGAAATTACCGTGTAAGTCAGCCTTGTGAAGTTAATGTCTATGCCTGTTCATGGAGCACTGAATCACATGGTGACATCTTTACTTCTGGAAGCAAATTTAATTTTTCTTTCTCTTCTGTACTGAAGGAACTGACTTGACTGATAACACTTCTTCCTATTTATTTGCATCCAGCAGGGCATAAAACATAAAAAAATGGTATCTTTGTAGGAAACCACCTTCTGTGTGGCAAGTTGTAAACTGTTCATCATGCTGCATGTATCTTCTGGCAAGACAGTGCCTTCAAGAGCTGAATGCTTTGTGTACTTCCTTAAATAGTTATTTCTTTCAGTTAAGTGTGTGTTTAACTGACCTTTTGTGGCAGAATGCCATGATTCAAGAACAGATCTTAGCAGTGGTTTCTGGAAAGATGTTTGTAAGAGCTCTGAAGCTTTTAGTTATCAATCTGGCTGATACTGGCTTTCCGAATTGTCAGTGAAATTCAATAGGTCTGTTTTTAAAGGAACAAGGGGGACTGGGGAGAGATTGACTTTCAGTAAGAAGCAATGACAACAGAAAAGTAACCCTTTTGGGGTTTGGGAGGGTACAATGCTGCAATTTTGCACAGAGAGGCTTTTTCAAGGTGCAAGAGGGATCTCTGATAAGTCCTTGCGTCTCCCGTGAAGTAACCAATGCTCTCTTTGATTCATTGCCTCAAGTAAGGATTTGCTACCTCGAGCAGTGCATGGTTTTATTCACTAAAATTTGCATGAGAGCTTAATTTCTGCTGGCTGCAGCAGCCGTTTTGAAGGCCGCATGAGGTGCCTCGAGCTGGTGGCGAGCAGGCTGGGGTGGCCTGGGGGCTGCGGTGGCAGGGCTCTCTGTCCTGTGGAAAGAAAGTCACGCTTCTCTGGTGTTACCATGCCTTAATGAATTGCACGTGAATCCTCCACATTCTTCTAGAGAGTAAGTGTTTCCTGTCACCTCATCCCCGGATCTTTTGGTTGAGAAACGTAACATCTAGCCTGAAGTTTGTAGGCCATCCAATGGTTTCCAAAACAGGGAATACAGTTTTGTTATGTGTGACACCCAACTGTGTGCTGGAGGAGATTTTAGCCTGGGTAATTTCAAATATAGGCACCACATGCCATTGTTGAGATTTATTTATTGACTCGGGTGAGTCCAGAGCTCCCTGACAGCAGTGGGGAGAGGTCAGGGCACTGGCCGGGCCAGGGCTGCTGAGGGCACCCTTGGTGAGGTGTTGTGTACTGGTGGTTTAAACAGGCGCTCGGAGAGCTAGCTTGTTAGCTCACATCTCATAGCCTGGATTTTAAATATCTCCCCCAGAGAGAAGAGGGAATCCTTTAGTAACCCTACCAGTTTCAGTGAAGTTGGTGTGGCTTTCCTGAATTCCCATGTAACTTTTTAGCAGCCATGTAACTTTTAGCAGAGGCCAGAAATTATCATAAAAAAATGGCTTTAATATAAGCCTGAGATGAAAAAGTAAAAAACCAGCATGCTGACATGTTCCTATTTTACTTATTTTGAATAATTTTTGGAAAACTGGCATTACAAGTTATAAAAAGTAATTGTTGAGCTGGATAATTGAATCATGACAATATTTAAAAGAGCAAGAACAGAGATACTGCTGACAAAGTAGACAAAAATGCAGGAAAAAAATTAGAGCAGAAGTTATATTGGACTAGTCTGTCTGAAAATAGGATGCACTTAAATTCCTGCAGCTTGGGTTTGCAGCACTGGGTCCAGGCGTTGGTCTGGGCTGTCTGGTCTAAGCTTGCAGCCTCTGTGGTGGTGCAGCAGTAGGACAGTCCCCTGAAGAGCTGAAAATATTAATTACTACAGCTAAACTAACAAACTGAGACTGTGTAGCTGGATCTACAGTGTGTGTTCTCAGTTGATGAGAATGTATGTTAACTACTATTGAATAACACAATTTGCCATTAACATAAACAGAACTAATGACTGTAATACTGTGTAAAAATAAAATCAGTAATCATTTAGTATCTATTTTGAGATTCCTCTTAAGGTTTAATTTTTAGAGGATTATACATTATAATTCCTTGGCAAGACTATTTTAAAGTGCAAAAATGCAAATATTAAAGCCTTCTGTTAAAAAGGTATAAATTTCTATGAAGTCGGGGTTGCAGGGAAGGGGAGGAGAATGTCTGTCTCCATCTCTTTTCTTGAGGACATATGATATCACTTTACATGTATGCATTCTTGTTTAAGTTTAGTTTGTAAATGGGGAAAGCCTCCTTTTGTTTGAGGACGTTTCCATACACCAACAAGGAAACAGAAGCAATAATAAAAGGTACCTGTTATTATTTGATTCATGGGAGCTTTCTGGCGTAAAACCTGCATTCCAGGGTCAATGCAAAGGGACCTTTCTGCCTGTACCCCACACCTCCTTGCTTCCTGAAGCCCTTTCATTCACAGGAGGCAGAAGCTTTCCCAGCAGGCAGCACTCACTCAGTGTAGTGATGAGCTTGGTCCATGCTTCTCTGTGTATTGAAAGCAAAAGAAGGAGCCTCCCCAGGCCTCGTTGCTGCAGGCGCATTTCTAGCACTGCCGCAGGCCTGACCAACTTTGAACACATGGTTCCATGATGTTTTAGTAACAGCTCCAATGCCATACAAGAAGTTTGCTAATAGCTCAGTGGACTGCGAGGCAGGTTGGCAATGGCTCTAGCAGGCAGAGTGTCTATTTGGTAGAAAATCAGGCTCTGGGTTTTAAGATGCTTGTAATACAATGGATAATTGACAGATGAGAGGTGGTGAGTGACAGAGCAAGAATTGATGCTCAGCTGTTTTGCCTGGCTGGTGGAGAGGGTCTCAGGTATGTGTGTGTGAGTCGGAGAAACGTGTTAAAAATTAACGCATTAATTTAAAAATGAAATGTTCCTTCCATAGGTGTTGTGAGTGCTTAAGATGCTGTGGCAGGAGAGACCCAAGGCCTCGTACTGTTTGGCTTGGCCATCCAGAGAAGAGAGACCAGAGATACCCCCGCAATGTGATCAACAACCAGAAATACAACTTTTTTACATTTCTTCCTGGGGTAAGTGCGAAGAAAGTTGCTTTTCATCATCCTGCCCCAATGCTTTCCCTAATTTCAGTGGTTTTACAGTAGACAGATGCAGGACCCGGAGCTGGAGGAAATAATTAAAGTTTGGGTTGCATTTGCTGGGCCTTCTGCAAAGGCTGCCTCAGAGCAGCAGCAAACCAGACGCAGATCTGTCCTGAGTGTCCAGGACTACTTTTAAGACTGCCCTAAGTTAGCATTTAGACAGTAGAGGAGCATGCAAAAGTGTTTCTGGTGGTTAGTTCAATATGCATAATTTCTGAACTCCATTAATCTCCTCCCTCGCTCTTTTTTTTTTTTTTTAGGTGTTGTTTAACCAGTTCAAATACTTCTTCAACCTTTATTTCTTGCTTTTGGCCTGCTCTCAATTTGTTGTTGAAATGAGGCTTGGCGCACTTTACACATACTGGGTTCCTCTGGTAGGTAATTTAAGGTTTGTTTATTGAAGAAAGTTTAATTTTGATGAAATTTCTTTTGCTGCCTTTTCTCTAGGGCATAAGTTTGCACCTTGAATCATTTTGTTAGCTTACTTCTTCAGGCCAGCTCCATACATGTCATAGCATAGATGCCTGTGCTGGCTGTAAGCTTTATTTTGTAGAGGTTTGACAAGGATGTGAGAGGACTCTGCCCCCAACTTGTTCATCTGTGGGGTGTTAACAGGCACAGAGCTCTTTCCACTGGCCACGGTGACTGCAAGGGCAGCAAGGCTTCATGAATAACATGAGAAAATGAAAAAAGACCGGAGCAACATGTGTGTTGTTCACAGCTGCATCTGAACACAGGGTGTGCTTGTGGAGTGTCTGTGTGGGGTGTTGTGCCCTCCTGGGGTGGTCACGCAAGGGCCAGTGCTTGCGGGAGACGGCAACTGCAGTTAAGGACTGAAGGGCACCTTTCAAAAGTGACCTTAATGAGTGGCCATATGCGCAATGTTGGCAAATTATGCTCCCCTGCCAAAGAGTTTGACCTGTGGCCTTGGGATAGGTCAGCAGGCTGCTTCGTGGTTTAACCGTATTGTAAAAAACAAATGAAAAAACGGAGAAACACCCTTCCACAAACTTCCCACATACAAAAATAGAAACACACACTCATTCACGCTCACTCAAGGTGCAGGTACTCTTTCCTTCCTGTAAATTATTTGCCCTTTTCTTTTGATAGCCATGTGTTTCATCTGCAATCAAAGGAAATCGATAACAATCAGGTTTGAAGCAGAAACTCCAGTGCTGTCAAAGGGCAGAACGAGGAATAGTTGCATAGAATGGACTTCTTAAATCTCTAAAATGCACTGCATGAGCTAGTTACAACTGCTTAAATATAGGTACCTATATATTTTTTTTTTTCTTTCATCCCAGTAAAACTATTATTTCTCTTTCGATGTAACTTCTCTGCTGCACTTCAGCTCATAGTATTGTAGAATAATTTTGGTTCAGAGGGACATCTGGTCCAATTGTCTACTCAAAGCAGGGCTATCTTTAAACTTAGGTTGGTTTAACTCATCTACCTGAGTTTTGAAAATCTCTAAAGGTAGAGATCCTTTTTACTTTAAAGAAACGACACAAAAGCAACTGAAAATTTATTTAAAAAGCACAGGCCTCTTTCTAAGACACTACTTGTGCACTGATTTGAGAAATGGTAGTGGTAAAAATTCGTGGCTCTATTGAGGGAGCTGAGGAGGGGCAAAGGAAATTTTTCCTGCCTTTTAGACTTTCAGTACAGTGAAATCCCTAGTAGAAGCCAGAAAGAAGTGAAGGGGGCAGATTTGGGATATTGCTGCTAAAATTCTGTTTGTATTAAAGCCTGGATCTCACTGAATTCTCTCTCAAGCATGCGCTGTATTGCATTTGCTGTGTGAATCTAAGGCTAGTTTTGTAAGATCCTGTCCTATAAATAAAGTATATGTGCACACAGAGGATCTCTCTGGGTTTTGTATAGGCAGTTATGACTTGTCTGTGCCAGGTGAGCAATTAGAATTTGGCATACGAGCTGCCAGAAAGCAGGGTAAGAAAGGTCTTTGTTCATTACTGGCTGCTAATATGAGTGTTGGGGATGGAATGACATATGAGATGATGACACAGTGAGTCGGCACATGTGGGAGTATTTTGGGGCAATTATTTGAAGACTCTTCAAACAGCTGAAACATAAGTTGGAAATAACTGATGCTGTTTTATTTTATTTTGGAAAGCCACAAATGCCACTTGTAAATAGAATAGAAATGTTCATTCTTTTCTTGATTTGTTGGTTATGGGAAAGAGATCTTCCACGGTGGTGCAAAACAGATGGTCGTGGTCCTGAATGCTGGGGGGTGAAACACTGCTCTGAAAATATTGTATTAATGGCTTCTTACTTTCATTGTTTGTAAATACAGGATTGAATACAGACATTTTTTAAAGAAGTAATTGCCCATCCTTGGGTCTCTTCATGTGTCTGCATTTTTAAATCCTGCGGAAATATACTACATTGCATTTCAAGACTGATACTAATTAATCTAGATCATGCATTTAGACTTGTATGTATGTACTAGAATTAGGGACTATTTATTTCTATTATAGGATTGTGAGAGCCGGCAGGTGAAGTGTATCTCAGTATTTTAATAATTAAAGACACTGCTCTCCTTTGGGTTTAGTAGCTCTTAGGTCATTCTTCATAATTTTTCTTTATTTAAAAAAAATGTGAGAATTTGAATTGTTATTGTGTCGGGTAGTGTCAGCAATGCTCCACAGCAAGACTTTCCCAAGGTGGTTGTGGAGTTCAGGTTCACAAGTCCTTTGTGTCCAGCTTAACAACTTGTACACGCAGTTTTTGGAGGTGTGTGCACAGCCATTCTTTCTAACAATGAAGTTACTTAAAGTTGGAAATTGCAACCCACTGGCAAAATCTCCTGTTTGGGTAGGTGGGTATTTACAGATGTTTTCATGTATTTTTCATGTAACCCTCAGTTTCTAACATCACCCTGCCCCCTTCTTAAAATAAAAAAGTTTCATACTGACAGAGATAATCAGTACATGTTTGCAATTTTCGATACAGGTTGTAAAAAGTTCATTTTTCTTCTGTAATGGATGAGGAGTGTTTTAACTGTTTAGTGAGTCTAAGCTGAATAGTGCCTAATAAAATGACTTTGTGGTACTAGCACCATGAAGAATTTTTTTGCATTAATGTAGTTGTTTTTTTAATATAGTGAAGGATGTGATGTGGGCATTTTCCTCATGACAAGAGGAAATGAAGTGACTGTTCATATCCACAGAAAAGTAGGACAGAAACTCTAGTCAGACAAACGTGTAATTATACTATGAGTAGTTCACGTTAATGTATTTAGAGTGCTTATTTGTGTAGGTTGAGTGTGTGTATACATACATGCACATGAATACACATGCATTATTTATCTATATATCTGTATATATAAAAAAGGGTTATATAAATTTCTCTATGGATTTCTATGTAAAGAAATCTTCCAGATTAGGTGAGCTAACTTTGATGGCTCTGTGGTGGAGGGAGTATGGAGGTTTGAGGGATCCTGTCTTACATTGGACTTTTGTGTAACCCCTTTCAAGCTTGGTCACACACCTGTGAAGTGAGATGAAATAAGTTGCTTACACTCTTCAGATAAACTTTACAAAGATTGCTTGGGGAGGTACTGGCAGAGCATCACAGTAAAGCTGAGAAACAACCATATTTTTTTTAAGCACCAAGTCTGTTGTCAGTTTGCTATTGGGAGTTCTGCACAGCAGCGCGTAATATCACTATAATGATTTAGTGAGAGAAGATAGAATAAGGAAACGCAGATTGTTGGCAGTGGTACTGATAAATATTGCTCTTATTAGAGGCAGATGTGATTTTTCCTGACCTTTTCATCCATTCTGTTTCCCCCCACCATGCTCCTTCTAGGGATTTGTCCTTGCTGTTACCGTCATCCGAGAGGCCACGGAGGAGATCAGATGTTACATGCGCGACAAGGAAGTAAACTCGCAGATCTACAGCAAGCTCACAGCGAGAGGTCGGCTCGGTGGCTCCAGCGTGCCCGCTGCATCCTGGCGCTGCAGCGCCGGGGGTTGCAACTCAATCAAACGCTGCTGACAGTCGGAGAAGCAGAGTTCAAGGAATGGGGAGGGGGTTATGGGCTCGCAGGCACGTGGCTTCGCAGGCATGCCGCCACTCCTGTTGCTGCTGTAGGGGCCTCGGGGGTCTGGGTGGCTTCTCGTGGATACCCCCTCACCGGGCTGTGGTGGTTGCTGAGGGGTTTCCTAAGGAGACGCACAGCTAGTGCGAGGGGTGTGTGTGTTAATTGCTTCAGATAACTTCAGAGCATCATCTTGGTGACTTGAGGCATGGGGAGTGGGCAGCCAGTGTGTTCACATGTGCAGGAGCCTGTTTTGTGGGCTGGCAGTTCACTGCAGCCAGCACCAGGCAGGGGTGAACTTCCAAGCAGGTGGTGTGATATCTTTAAACCCTGCTTGCTCCTAACTCCGGTGTAGGCCAAAACTTCTTTCCCTTCTTGGTGGATTAGAGTCACCAAAGACAATGAAACTGGATCTGAATTGCTCTAGGTTGTGGAGGTGGATGTTTCCAGAAGGGAAATGTGTTTTCCTTCCTGCAAAGCTGTGATAGGAGAGAAGCACTCTGTAATGTTGCATGGATGAAGGGCGAGAGAGGCAAATACAGCAAACAGCATAGTAGGAAGAAAACAAGAATGGAGCTATAGCAGATGTGATATGTTTGGGGGTTTTGTTTGTTTTCCTTCCAGTTTTGGTAATAGTGCATCTGTCTTCCCCCTGCATGTGGTTTCTGCTTGCTCGCCCTGTCAGTAAGAGAGACAGATGTAAGAAGGATTCCTACAAGCTACCAATTCGTATTCTTTAACGGAAACAACAAATGTGTGCTTAAAAAAGGGAGGAGGATCCACATAGGCAGATAATTTGCAAAAGCACTTTACTAGAAGAAATAAATCTAGGTCTGTGAAATTGTCAGAAGATGGTTATGCAGAGGTCGATTCAACTAATAAGGGTGAAGGTAGGCTGTGTTATAGTGTCCAGGACTGGGGACCCTTTCAGCACAGGTACCGCAAATCATAGTTAAGTAGAAGTACTCTGTGTACTGAAGGAGCTTGTGAGTGCATGTGTTAAATTTAAGGTGACTGGCTTGACATACTGATGTGTTCCATCACTTACTGAGCATGCAATACTATTGAGTTTCATAGTTTTTTCTGGGTTGTACCAGACAGGGACTTAAATCATCCAAGTCCTTTGCTAAAAGAGAATGTGTGATATGTTATCACCTTTTGTGTGTTTCTGTTAGCAGCAACTGATGTAGTTCCTCAATATTGGCAGTATCTTGTCTTGTACTTTTTTGTATAGATCATCTTTAGCCCCTTCCTCCAACTGTGAGGAGTTGGGAGACCTCATTTGTAAGTGAGCCCAGGCTGCAGCAGCTCAGCTGTGTCTGATCCCTGGCTCTGGCTGTTGTTTACAGCTGTGCCATACCTAACAAAGACATTTAAATTCTCATTTGAAAAATCAAATGCTGCCTTACTATGGAGTTACTCCTAATACCATGACAATGATGGTGAGGCCAGGGTTTTGTTTTTAAAAAGGGAATGAACTGAATTTAATCAACTTCTTTTTTTGCATTTCCTGTTTCTTTGTTATAAGTTTGTACCCTTGAATTAAGCTGCAGTGAACTAGGTGTAGTAAAAATATGCTGCTTTCAACACTTGCACTTTTAAGAATAAGGCTGCTTTTTAAATGTAATTGCTCAAGGCTGTATATATTTCACATGCCAGGAATTATGAGGCAACTCTGAACTAGGGAGTTTGAGTTTCTGAATATTAAATCCCCTTTTAATAACGTGTTCTTACTACAACACTTAAGATGCTTGGCAACCAACAAAAGCCTCATCCAAGAGGGGTGTACTACATCTATTTAAAGATATAAAAGAGTTGCCTTCTGGATTCTATTCAATGATCTATAAGGGGCCTGACCTCTCCTTTAGTTCTTTTCATATTGCTATTACGTTTCCCATGAATGATTTCCCTCCCCCCAGTCCTTTAACTTTTCTAATTTTGTGAAAGAAACCAAGGAGGATTGGCAGCTCAGCACTAGCTGGAAATCTTAAGCCACTTTATTTAACACGAATTTGGTGCAGAAATAGGAACGAGACTCTCTAGCAGTATAGTTTAGAGTAGGAAAAACAAATAAAATTATTTATGATTCTTTTGTGGTTTGGGGAGAAAAGTAATTTTCTGTCTCTCACTGAATCTCAGTACTCAAGCTTTTCAGGAGACCTGAACATCTATTTTTCCACTGATTAAAACCTTAGCACCTCTGAGAATCACCTAGGAGCAGGGAAGTACCTTGAGGCCACCATGGCTGGGGGATGGAAGTGTGTTGGGTTTGTTTTATTGTATCTATTAGTACAGTTAGAAAAACTAGGCAAGCTTTCAAGGAAGCCCTTCATCAGGTCAAAAGTAGAAGCAGCAAATATCAAAATAAGTTGAGAACAGCTAATCTTAAACATTAATTTTCAGTGTAGCTGACAAAACACCAGGTAGGACTTGCCTTGGACTCTTTACAAGCTGTTTCTTTTTTTGTGTGTGTGTGTTTTATAGCACGGTTCATGCTTCAGGGTAGTGGCACAGCACTGTACTGAAAAGGGGGAGTGCAGAAGGGTACTGATCCACAAAAGCCCTCTGAAATGTTGCTGGGTGGGTTTTTGTTGTTGTTGTTGGTTTTGTTTTTTTTTTTTTAAACTTCACAATAGTTTCACCTCTAAAGCCAGTGTTTTAGGGGAGGGGGATTAGGTTAGGTTTGACACTGAGCACTGCTGTCTTGAAAATTGGTTATAATCAATCTAATGGAGCACTGTAGCTTTCTCCAAGCTATTTTTATTTCTCCTGAGTATTTGCACTAAGCTGCAGTTAAGGTGGCTGGAGAATAGTTTTTCCCATCTCCAGCCTTGGCCTCCCAGTGCAGCCCCACAGATGTAAATACATACTTAGGTCTGAATGAAGTCAGGGAGACTTAAGCACATGCTTATATGCAGTTTTGAATAGGGATAGAAGTAAGCACAGATTTAAATGCTTTCCCGAATCAGGATCCTCTTGTCCTCTTTGTGTGTGGTTCCTCGCACCCTGCACAGAGCCACAGCTGCAGCGTGGCTGGGCACAGCTCCTGCTGCTGGCTGGGAGCTCTCCAGCTCAGCACACCCACCAGCCTGGTTCCCCCAGCCCTGGGGGGGTATTTTGCATTTGCAGTTTTGCTTCTGTACATGAAACTTTTTTCAGGCACTCTTGTTAAGCTTTTTAAGATTCACTAAGCTGCTGCTTTGTAGGGAAAAAGGAAGAATCCTCTTTGGATCACACTTTATTTTTAATATAGTTGCTGAATTCCAGGGACCAATCTTTTTGGAAGGCAGTGTGAGGTAGTGTATTTTCTCTGTGTTCCTTTATTTTACATAACATCAAAAAAATTCCACCCTGAACCTCTTTTCTCTTTCTACCGATATGATCCATTTGTGTTCCAAAATGATGAAACCAGCAGACTTCTGGAAATCATTTTCTTTTTTTTGTAGAAAGCTCTCCATTTAAAGGACAGTTGTTTGGATTGTAATAAAAAATAATCAAATTTCAAACCCCTATTCATAAACCTACAAGCCTCCTTGTGTTCAGAAGTCTGTGTGCTGACTTTCTGCTTGATAGAAAGCTAGAACTGTGCTTGCAAATTCTTGGTTTGTTTTTCTTCTCTTGCACCCCCCC
>VYZV01046073.1:0-37660 GCA_013401275.1 Pandion haliaetus | reverse complement strand
CCCTGGGTAACACTGCATAATAGAGAGAGAAACTCCACAGAAAGAAATGGGAAGAGACCCCCTACTGAGGGGTGCTACTTAAGATACAGATCATTGGCATTTACCAGCCATATAAAAACAATATTTTCCCAAACCCTCTGAGTCCTGCTCTGCAGTTTATACAGCATAAGGCTGCAAAAGCCAAAAGTTTGGTGCAGCACATCCAAACAACNATACATTGCAAAAGCTCCTGCCTTGTGTTCTCTTCGATTTTCCTCCTGTTGAAGATGCTTTTAACTTGTTTTAATAAACCTCTGGCTTCAGGTTTAGTTCCAAATTAAGTATTTTGTTCTGTACCTTAGTGAAGCTCTGCAGATCTATTACGAAATCTTGGCTTATGTGTTCACATCATAGAAAAAGGCATCTCTTCTGGCTAATATGTTTAATACTTTAAATAATCTGCTTTATGGTACATCCATCACTGCTGCTGATTTGGTGATAATTTCAAAGGCTATAGCTTAAGTTGGAACAAGCTGTTTGTATTTTATTGTGTTTACTTTTTTATCTTTAAAAAAATAAATCAGGAAACAGCAAAGAATGAAACAAACACCAATCAATTTTTAACAACAGTTTTGGGGTTTTTTTTAAGTAAGAGATCAAGACTAGTTGCTTTTTAAAATTGTGTTAATCACTGACTTGTATTCTGATTAACTTCAGAAAATATAAACTGAAAGCATTGTAAATGCTAAATAAACGTATGTATATTTAGAGGAAGCACTTCTAGATGCATTTATAAAAGCAGTAATTTATTATCACAAAAATACTTTAATAGCAGAGCAATACTGGGAAGTGAAGTAGTTGTGTTATTAGCTAGTTTCTTTAAACATGCATGAGAAAACATCTAATGTTTAGGAGGTAGTTTCCCCTCAGAAAGAAAAAGGAATTACAGAATTCCCAAGATCAAAATAAAACTAATTCAAGTAAGTTGCTTTATGGGAGTCCTGAGTCAAAGGAAACATCTGGTCCCGCGCCTTCTTAGCAGGACATGTGGTACATACTGCAGAGATGTCATCCATGAAAGGCCAGGAGTATGGCTGGAAAAGTAGAATTAGCTTTGCTACCTAAAAAGGGCATCTCACTTATACAGTAGTTATAAAAATGTATATTGGTAGAAAGGTCCTCTCTTTCTTTTACCTTAAAACAGCTGAGCTTGGGAGGGTTATTGAACAATACAAATCTGCTCCAGCTGCTTTGATTTTTCTCATACTGGAAAAATTTTAAAGCAGATTATATTGTTTTCAGAATAATGATCCAAAAAGCATTTTATATGCATAATGATAGGAAATCATCACGTTCTAGCTTTGTCCAGGTGTTAATTTTTCTTTTCCAGCATGAATTTACATCATTAAGGAAAGCACTACAAAAATAAGTTTCCGTTCCTGAAACCTGCAGATAGTGCTTCTTATACTCACAGTCACCAAAAAAATCTTTGTGATCTTTAAGAGAAATACATAAAATATGGTTAAACAAATCCACATCTTGTTCCAAGAGCTTTTTTTGCACAGTGGTTTCGGAATTGCTATGCCTGTGTAAGGAGAGCACACCGGGTTTTTTTTGCTCCTTTGCACAGGAGAATATTCAAAAGCACTTTTTGTTGTTTTGTGAATAACCGTATTAAAAGGGGAGGAAGAGATGTTATCTGTCAGACCCTTTTAGTGTCATAGTACCTAACTTTGTATAGCCCATACAGAAGACTGCCAGGGATGCTTTTTTGGATCCTCTTGGAGTGCGGCTTTTCTTTTCAAGCCTCTGCGTAATGGACTCTTAATCCCCAGTATGCTTCCTGCCCCGGCAGAGATGTCTTTAGCCCAGCATTCATTTTGTTTACTTTTTTTTTTTTTTAAACTAAAAACCTTGCAAGGCAAAATGCAGAATCCGCAAAAGACCTATGAGATATTTGTGAAATGGGCCATGACTGCTTATAATTTGTAGGAATAATTACAGCATGTAAGGAAGTCTGCATTTATTAGCAGCAGTGATGAAGCATGTTGTTAAGCACACAGTGTGTCACCAAAGCAGCAGGCTGCCGGGAGCCCAGAATGGCTTTCATTGTTAATTTGGAGCAGAAACACTGAAGCATATCCTGAGAAGGATGCTAATGAAGGGACTGCCAGTAGTAAAATCCTAGTGACCTTTGTGCTTTGTGCTAATTTCTATTCCCCCTCCCTTCCCCCTTCTCCTTTCCCCCTGAGCTGCTATCTGGCCAGTAAGCCCATGAATTTTGAGGTACAGTAGGAGTGTTGTCTATGCTGGGGTGAGCTCCACGTGCCTCCCCGACTTCCACTCAAATCACAGTAGATTAAAGAGGCTTTTGTTGAAATATAACAGACACATAGAGGCAGGGTTCAAATTAACTGATTATAAATCACTAGTTAGTCTGAGAAGCCAAATCTAGAGCTGGCTAATGATTTGAAATTACTAGCCAATTGTTAAATTAATCCCCTGTTTTAAAGCAACTGGGAAATGTTTGACAGCTGCAAAGAAATAAATATTTATGCGTTTTCTGTAGGACTTGTACTCTGCAGGGCTTGTTCAGGCTGTGTCCGTTGAGAGGCAAAGGAGAGGTGGTATTGCTGAGCCAGATACAAGAGCTACGCACAGAAGGAAATGAGCCTGGTTTTTAAGATGGGCCCAGTGTACTTATGGCTTCCAGGGTTGGATTGAGAGTTGAGCTTTAGATTTTCAACCACCTAAGGAAGAGGAGTTAGGAGTTGATGATTCCCTATTGTAATTTTCCTGTTCTTGCTCTGTTGTCTGCCTGACGCTGAAAATATTTTCGAATTCCTGAGTTAAGTAGTACAAAAAAAGTTTAAGGGCTTGTTTCAGAGTTGTCACTAGAGAGTGACCGGGGGGTTTCTGCATCCAGGGCTGAGGTCTGGAGCTGTTAAACAAGAGGCTTTCAGTTTTTTTCACAGATTGAGACCCACTGCTTTACCCAGTGGCAGCAGTGGGCTTGGTAAGTCTTTACAGGGCAGTGTTGCCTAATTCTTCTGATAGAAACGTTACCTATTTTCTCCAGAATAGTGAAGTGGAGGGAAGGGAGGTAAGGAGCATCACACAGCACCCACAAACCCTGTCCTGCTGCTGCTTTAATGCACTGATATCTTTCCTTTGCAGGGACTGTGAAAGTGAAGAGCTCCAATATACAAGTAGGCGACCTCATCATTGTTGAAAAGGTTAGCCTTTATGTGTATCTTTTCTGTGTAAAGTACTTTTTTTTTTTTGTAAGACCGTAGAAAATGAGATACTTTGAAGTCATGTTTGTTTTACAATAGGCTTAGAATGTCGGGTGTTGGAACACTAGTTACAATATTTAATCACTTTTCAGGGTTCCCCTGCCCCACCAAAATAGCATCATCATCTTTACAAGTGAGAGCAAATCTGTAGATATGAACATATAACCTAATTTTTCCACTTACCGTATAGCAAGATAAAAAGCCTCCCTGGTCCTACGTCTGACTGTTGGACACAGGTTAAATACCTGATACAAATGCAACATCCAAATGTTGCTTTGGCTGTAAATACCACAAGTATTGGGAGACACAGTGATCCATTTGTAGGCACTGGTAGGTACAGGTATATTTCCCCCTTTATACAAGTTTATGTGTGTTTTTTTTAATCCACTGATTTTTTTTTTTTTTTCACCACACACTCTCTGTGCCAGCAGCTATGACCTCTAAAACCATTAGTATGAAAATACTCAGTACAAAAAAGAGAAAAATGGTAGCTGTAGATTCTAGACACATGCTTTCTTCTAGTATGGGACTTCTTGAAAGGAAACCAGCATTAGTTTAAAATTTCTTCATACTGCTTGAATTACTCACTAGCCCTTTTGTAAACATAACTGTTGGTGGGTCGGGTCAGTGCAAGCTGCATCAGTTATTATTCTGCACTTGGAATTCTGCAGGGAAGTGAGTTTAAGATTCAAAGCAAAGTGAATACCAAGCTTCAGTTTGACAAAGAAATCCTCTTTCTTCTTCATATGCCCCTTGCTTGTCACGGTGGGGCTGTGGAAGGCGGCTGCACACGCGTGCAGGGCTGTATGCACAATAATGGCCTTTCTTCTCCTAACAGAACCAGCGGGTCCCTGCTGACATGATCTTCCTGAGGACATCGGAGAAGAATGGTAAACATCTGGAACCAATTGTCAAAATAGCCATTAACCTTTCACTGGTTGTTTAGAGAAAATTATCTTTTGGAAATGTGAAAGAAATAGATAATAGTAAAATTTTAGAGACAGAGAATTCAAATGCTTTTATGGACCACCACTTCTCGGGATGTTATACTCTGGTTTTGTTTGCTAATCAAAGAACGTGGGTGGTTGAATCAAGGGTAAATGAATCTGGTTGCATAACAGTTTACATTTTAGATGTGAATAATTTTACTTGCCATTCAGGTTTGTTTTGTTGAGTGTGGGACAAGGAAATGTTTGATCAGAAGGATTAGAAAACATAATGGGAACATTTAAAATGTCTTAAAGATACAGTGCAGGGTCTCACTGTATTCTGGACTAGTGGAAGGAAATGAATGTGTGATGCAAGAATATCATTCTTGCATTATTAACAGAAGTTACTTGAAATCAGATACTGTTTCCGAAGAAAGAAAGGTGTCCTAGATACAAAGCCATTACATGAGTTATAGATGTATCTAAGACAGATCTGGAAAGAGCACTGACTGGTGTTGAAAATCCACAGGGTCTTGCTTCCTTCGCACTGACCAGCTGGATGGTGAGACAGACTGGAAATTGCGGCTGCCTGTTACCTGTACTCAGAGGCTGCCAACTGCTTCTGTAAGCTGCCTTTGTACAAAATACTGTACTTGTTAAACACGTGTATCTGTTTTGCCTGAAAAATGTTCAGGTGCTTCAGTTAATGGGCTGTTTTGAGAAACAGGTTAATGCAGCATTGTTCTGCATAGGGTTCAGTACATGCTACAGATTAGCTTTGGCAACAAAGCTTTGTAGCTTTGGCTACGGATTAGCTTTGGCTCTTCCTGAGCTCCAGGCAAGATTTCAGGTAAGGTGAAGCTAGGTGTCTCTGTGCCACATGGCTGTCACCACAAAGCTGTGCAGATAGGCACTGGGGTTGACAGCTGGAGAATGACCTTGCAGCAGGAGGTGGCTAATGGTAGGATGCTCCTATTTTCTTTTTCTTCTCCAGAGACCATTGCAGTAACTTACTGCAGGATAGGTCTTGTTGCAGGATAGGTACCTTTGGTGGCGGTACTTCTCAAATGCTCCCTTTCACTCCTTGCACTCCAGTAAGTTCAGAGGCACAATTCATGGATTTTCATGAAATGGCTTCAGAGGCCGTTAAGTTTTCATTGCTTGCCTTTATGAAAGGAGGAGTGTCACCATGGAAGCTCCACTGTATGATTTGAAATAAGCATATAACCTGCATCAAACATGCTGTTTCCCAAAATATCTAGCTAAAGTAGTTTGTGTGTTGTTTTGTTTGTTTGTTTGTTTGTTTAAAAAGAAAACAAGAGAAAGAAGGGGAAATCAGAGTACCTGCTTTATTGATGTTCTATCTGTAAAAAGTGCAAGAAGTTTATTTTATACAAAGGCTTTGAAGCAAGGCATTATCTCCAGGGGGTGAATAGTTCATGCATGTGTAGGAGTCAGCAGTGAAAACGCTGTGCAGAATTGGCCTATCTTCTTGTCACCAGAGAACTGTTCCTAGTGACACTGGCATCTTGAACTAAATATTGATAAGGTGTTCCTTGATTGCCTTGGAAGACTACTCCAAACCTTCTTTGCTATGAAGTAATAAGTGTCTTAGGCTGTCTTGATTATTCAGGCTGAAATTTCTTTTATGGGGCACTGACATCTAAGTAACTCCCAGGAGTCTCTCAGGTATCAGTTCAAGAAATAGTTTGCAGTGAAGCTGGTACACCAGCTGTATTTTCCTCTTAGACAGTTGGGCTCCACTAAGTAACACACTTTAGTAATTATCTTAACTTGATAAGTATCTTCCTCAAAGTATTTTGGTAGAAACATTTGTACATTATTAAAATGTGGTTGTCTAACTGCCTGCCAAAACATGTCTGTTTTATAGGACCTACTGCAAATCCGATCCTATGTATATGCAGAAGAACCCAATATTGATATACATAACTTTGTGGGGACCTTCAGAAGGGTGAGTCTTGCTGACATATATTTGAAATCATATAGGTAGTGTTCGCTATGCAAACCTGCTGAATGCTACCAGGATGCCAGAGTTTTTCAGGAGAAATAGTCTGTCTTGCCATTCCTTGTCTCTTCTTTCCTTTTTTTCTTTTCTTTTTTTTTTCCTTCATAAATTCTGTGAAATAAACCTGAAACAAAAATATGGTTATTGTGTCTAAGTCAAAGCTTCAATGTCATAGGCTGTTGAGGATTATGGACCTTACTCTGAAGGTATTAGATCTGAACATTCAGACAGAGATTGGTAGTTATTTATTCATGGTGCCTGTTCAGAAGGAAATCTGGACCGCCATAGACTGTAGGATTAAAATCCTTTAATTGTGATAAGACAGGGGATCTTAGCTACATCAGGCAATAGCAGTCTTAATTCTGAGTCAGCTGGTTTTTTGCCTTCAATTGCATACAACCTATGTGAACTCAGTTATATCTGCCCCCTATTTCAGAGGGCAGCAAGCAGCTCAGAGCCGCTGTGAAATATCACCATTAAAAAAAATATATCTTTTGACTTGTTGGGAAGATGCATTGCCTACTTGGGGCAAAAGGTTGGGTTTTTTTCCTCTCAGTGGGATTATGAACATTTTGAGAGATTCGTCTAACACCCTTGGGGAGCTTTCAGAGGACAAATGGTTTTGTAACAAATAGGAGACAGTTACAGCTTTTTAGAAGTTGTCTGCTGATATTTTAGCTCAAAATTTTAGGTTTTATCTTTATGTGGCATGGTTTAACCTGATTTAATAGTGCTGGCACAGAAGAGGAGTTTGAGTGGCTTGGGGAGGCAGTTCTTGTATAAAACCTGCACAGACATTAATTCACTTTCTCATGCAAAGGTACAATCGTGTAGAATTAATCTTTTGGTGCCTGAGAGGAATCGCACTTTCTTTTAGCTGTTCTCTGGTGCGTATCAGACAACTTTCTAGGCATCACTGAGCAGTCCAAACAGGTTCTCAGTGAGATCTTACAGTAGCAGGAGAAATGCTATTAATCCACATAAGACAAGTAAGGGAACATTTTCCTGTAGTCCCTGGAGAGCTGCTGACAAATCCCTCTCTCATTTATGATTCCTGGGGGACTTCAGCAGGCAGAGATATCTTAATAGATTTCCCCCCCCCCACGCCCCCACCCTGAACCCTTCTACTCCACTGAAACAAAGTGCTCATGTTTTTAACCCAACCAGGGATTTACCTGGGTTTATGAAAATCCTCTACCTTATCAAGAAGCCCTCTACCAACACTCCCCATGTCCCTCTCCAGACACCTCTGTGTAACTCTCATCCACTGGCCTTTTACACTACTGACAAGTTTGTTTGGTTTTTTATCCTGTTGTAGGAGGACAGTGACCCTCCAGTGAATGAAAGTTTAAGTATAGAAAACACCCTATGGGCCAGCACAGTGATTGCATCAGGTAAGATGGAGGATGTAAATATTTTTTTAAAGGGAATATGTTAACAATTTTTAAAGGTCTTTTTGTAATGGAATAATAATCTCTGTCAGTTGGAGAAATTAGCAGTTGGAATGAAGTTTCCCACTTGTCCTAACACCTCTGGGGAGCTGAGCTCACATCTAATTGCCTCTTGGACATTCCTAGATGAGAAAGAATTGGAGTGGCCTTTGGGCACTTCTTTAGCATCTAGGACCCGAATAGCACTTAATTGCTCTCTGCATTGACATCCTAATCTGTAACAGAAATAGTGTCAAATAGATCTGGTAACAGAAGCAAAGATGAAAGATTTCCAGGTAAGTGCTTCCATTGAGTTCATCTTCTATGCTTTCAAAAAGAAAAAAATAAATTCTTTGACAGATTTTGGGTTATATATAGACAATAAGCTCCCAAGGCCTGAGATTAATCAATGCCTTCTTGTAGAGGCTTGTCAAAGTAAAAGCCTTGTTCCTCTCCCGTCCGGTGCGCTTGCAAGGTTTGCAGGGTGGTGGCTGGAGGAGAGTGAAATTCTGTTCTGGAATTAAAGTTGTTGAACGGAGAGACTTGGCAGTGCAGTACCTAGGTGAAGCACTGAAAAGATTTTGATTTGCTCTTTTAAAAGCAGAAAACAGTGAATAAATTTTATTATTGTATGTTTCTATCTAATCCTGCTCTGACTCTTCTTTGAAATGTATTACAGTGTTGTCACAGTGCTGTGACCCAGGGATTGTGAAAAAAAACTAGCTGTCCAAATACAATTTAATCAAGTAAATAATGTTTATAGATTAGTAATTGCCATGCAGTAGGTAACCTACCTTCCTCCCCTCTGAGTGTAGACACATGTAGTCAACTTGGCAGCTCCAAATACCCATCAGGCTGCTTAATGCATGAGTCTGAGCTCATCCTGTTTTTGCACAAAATAGGTGGAGAAATGGAAAGCTGTTTTTCTTGTGATTCTGTCCTGTGTGGCTACTCTCCCTACAGCACCCTTTCCTGGGGGCATTTTCTTGCCTCTTGTGTCAAAGCTTTAATTTGTACCAGCTCTTTGAACCAGTGCAGATCTCACACTGCTGTGGCTGAGCCTAACATGGGGCCAGGGATGAGGGGGATGTTATAGTGAATAGTCCTACTGAAATCAGAGGGAAATGTGCTCCTGCCCTGAGCACAGTCACAGCCAGTGCCGGCTGAGGGTAAAAGCTATTCCTCTGCTGTACATCCAGCTGTGTGTAGTATACATGTGGGTGCAGACGTTTTTCCCCAAAGGAGGGCACAGCGCACACTCTGCTCCATCTGGACACTACTTCTGTGATGTTTAGAAGTCCTGGGTGGTCTTGGTGTCTGGAAGGAAGGAGAGAAGGGCATGCAACGACCTCCTCTCTGCTCAAATGAACTTACTGTTTGAATCTAATCCTCCTTTCTGAATAAGTTATTTGTAGATAGACATCTCTGTGAGTGAGTTCAGTTAATAGGAATAACATTTGCAAGTATTTTCATCATTTGAAATGGTTTATGCAATGAGGTCTTGTTTTGAATGGCCATAAAAAACCTAGAAACACTCTTTATACACACCAGTGTGCCTTCAAGCTGTTTTCTAGCCCTGACAGGTTTTCCCTCTCATTTTGACTGACTTGATCAATATAATACTTAGTTTTGTTTCTCCAATGGCAATAATAAATAGCATGTTGTAGGTTATTTCTGTTAGGAGAAAATGGGGATATTATTTTTCTTCCTCTGTAAGTGAAAGTTGTCAAGCTGTGGTGATGCCGTCTCACTAGGGCAGCCTTGGCTTGTAAGACGAAGCAGAGCTATGTGGCTTTCTCCATCTGCTGTAGTAGGAATGGGTCTGACTCTTGACTGTTTGCAGTTGATTTGGAGTAGCTGTGCCATCTGCTGATTTGAATT
The DNA here is from genome assembly GCA_013401275.1 of Pandion haliaetus. Lineage (NCBI taxonomy): Eukaryota > Metazoa > Chordata > Aves > Accipitriformes > Pandionidae > Pandion > Pandion haliaetus. Next base: position 28,119 of record VYZV01046073.1, on the reverse strand, counting down.
GTGATGATCTTACTACCACCTGCCATCTGGCTCCAGTGATTTGTTGTTGGTTTTTGTTGGTTTTTTTTTTTCTTTTTTTAAAGGAATGTTTCCCAGCATATTTTTAGAAACCACCTCTTTTGAATCACTGTTATTTAAAAATAATTAGTTTGCAGCTTGTTAAAACTTTGATCATTAATGGGTGCAGGGGAATAGCCATTTTATACTCTGCAGTGTATTTGCAGCAGCACTTTTTTTTGTGTTGTTTTTCTCTCCATTTTTACAGGCCCCTAAAATTTTCTAGTAAAAAATTACTTTGGCAATAGCAGCTTTTAAAGTCTTGATGGTAGAGAGCTTTTTCTTCATGGCTTTTTGCAAAGTTTTTAAGAGAAATCTGTAGAAAACCAGTAATTTATGGTGCTAAACTGTATTATGTTTCTATGAGAAGAAAAGGGAGAACTTTGTTGCTCTCAGCTCTTTAGCAACTGTGGGACATAGCATTAAAATACACTGATAGGCTTCCAGCAGCTCCATCTGTTACAGTAAGGTAGGAGTTGGTATGATTCACCTTTTGGTGCAAACAGCAATTAGACAAATATTTAAAGTAAATTGTAGATTTTAAAATAAGGTAATCCTGTCTTTGAAAGCTGTTGGAATTCATTGGTTTACTCCAATTGTGCCAACCTTCACCAATAAAGAACTGTAGCCCTGATTTAATTTTGACATGCAATGAAGGACCACTATCTGGTGTAAGGCAAACTTACTCACACCTAAGTGGGATTCAAAGTGGTGGGAGGAAAACCAAGAAATCCTTCATCCTTAGCAACTTTTATTTATAGTGGGGAGAGACAACTGGCATCAAAAGGGGGTCAGGGAAAGTCAAGAGAGCAAAGCAGTTAACTTCTGTTTCCATGCGCTTCAGTTGATGCAGTCTGATGCTGCATCAGGTCCAACCATAGGGGCAGCACGGTTGAAGACTTGCTGACTTTTTGTAGCATGTCGTCTGTTGAAAGTCTGTTTTCATTGGTTTTATATTTCAGGTACTGGCTATTTTAAATTCTAATTGCTATTGATTCTGAAACTAACCTACTAAAAATCCTTTCCAGTTGTCAAGCCTTTGGATCCAACAAGTATTTTTATAGAGAAAACAAATGGAGGTGTTTTTTCTTCGGCTGATACATGCTCTGTTTTGTTTAGGTACTGTTGTGGGAGTTGTCCTCTACACTGGAAGGGAACTGCGCAGTGTAATGAATACTTCAAACCCAAGAAGTAAGGTATGGTGAGGAAACAGTCTTATAATAAATAAAAAGGGGCAGAAATTTATCATTTTTTGAAGAAAATCCTTCCAAATGCTGTATGTACACACTATATGGACAACCTCATAGGAATAATGATTCGTATCTTCCAGCCTACTATTTAAGATAGTTACCATAGCAGAACCTATTTCTCCTTATTTTTTTGATTGTATTATACATGTGACTTCTCACTTTTTAAAGTTTTATATGGTTATAATGAGATAGTCCCAGTTAGAATATTTTGCTGCATTCTTCTATTATAGCAAAGTTAAGACAAGGTGCAGAGATGTTTATAACGTCTGCACCTTTTGGCAGCATGAGTCCTCTCACACCTCTTCATGCATTGCTTAGCTTCCAAAGGATGGAAGTCTTATTTAATAAGCTGGCAACAGTACTGCTTATAAATTTAAATGTTTGTAGTGTTTTAAAAGAGAAGTTAACTAGTGGGGAATGGCTCTTTGGATATGACAGTTCATTCCCTTTGTGAATATTACATTGAGCTAACGTCTTCATTTGTGTGCTGGAAATGTCTCTCTTTTATTTCTTTAGATTGGTCTTTTTGATTTGGAAGTGAACTGTCTTACCAAGATCCTATTTGGGGCTCTTGTGGTGGTCTCGCTTGTCATGGTGGCTCTTCAGCACTTTGCAGGCCGTTGGTATCTTCAGATCATAAGATTTCTCCTGCTGTTCTCAAACATCATTCCCATTAGGTAAGGCGATTGCTTATTCTTCCCAGCAAAATACTGCTCGCTCTGTGTGCTCCTCCACGCTTCTACTATGAACAAGCACGTAAACTCTTATCTATTCCTCATTCGACAACTAAGCAAATCTAGAAATAGAAATCAAATTACTGTTCAAACATAAGAATTGCTTTGTTGTTTCTGCTGAATTTGTTCAATGTATTCACATGTTCGTTGACTATAACTCAGGCTGTGGATTAGTCACTTAGGCTTCTTCTCTTAGTGTTTGGGCTACCTGGTTACTTTAAGAGTAGAGCAAAAAATGGAAAAGGAGGGTTATTTATATAGTATGTAGTTTAATAGGACTCATTTGCCTTTTAGAGGGGACTGAAACTTTAATATTTAATTGTACTATATTAATGAGTAGATTGTTACTTTCAGTGTAGGTCTGGGATTAATTTCAGTTTCATTTTTAACCTGCTGTCTGCATATCAATCATGCTGTCCTTACTTGTCTGTGTCCATCTTCCCCTCAAATTATATCTGTTCTTCTCAACATAATTTTATCATCTATCTTTTAATTACAGTACCACTGCAGCAATGCACAGTCCTTCTCCCCATTTGCCACCCGACCACTGACTTTAATTATACTGCTCCCAAAACACTCTCTTTGGCAGCTCAAATTCAGTGTGGAAGACGTGTGCTTTCATTTCACTGTGGCAGTTCACAATGGTTTTTTTCCAAAGTTTAACTGGTGATAACTGTTTTTTTTCTTTTTCCCTTTCCTCCTACATAGTTTACGTGTGAATCTGGACATGGGGAAAATTGTCTATAGCTGGGTGATCCGCAGAGATTCCAAGATCCCTGGGACTGTGGTTCGGTCCAGCACTATTCCTGAGCAGCTAGGGAGGATATCCTATTTGCTTACAGACAAAACAGGTATCTATGTAGAAAATATAGTTTTGAGTCATGGTATGTTGTTGTTTGGATTTTGTTACATTTTTGGCCAGCCAGAGATTTCTTTGGACTAGAAGAAATATGCATTTCCTGTCACTTAGACAATATGACTTAATCAGTTTTTGAAAAAAAAATTTGTGGTTTTTTTTGTTCTGAATGCACTGTAAGTAAGGTAGGACAGGAATATTATGCTAGTTCAAAGAACGCTTAAAGTGTGCTATTAAACCAAAAGCCGAGGGTAAAAATAAAATTAAAAGCAACTCCTTAGGGTTAGTTTTCAAAGCCAGATGAAGATAGCTTACACATGCAGGCAGAAACATACAATCAGTCTGTCTGCTGCTGTCCTTACGCTTTTAAAGTTGAGCTTGAATTCAGAAGACTGAAGCTGTAATGAAAAGCTTGGTCTGATGTAAAATCCTGGTCCCATTGAAGTTGTTCCCAGTGTTCTTTGGTTCCAACAGGACCAGAGTTATGATTGTAGCTCTTGCTGGCATTGACTTTGGGGTGAATCTCATTCTTATTTACTGGCAGTGATATGCACTCCTACTTCCTGGGAGAATCGGCCCTCAGGTTTGTTAATACTGTCTTTTTTTGCTGGCCTCAGCCTGTGCTGAGAGCCTGGTACAGTGACTGATTCAGCTTCTGGCCCAGTTTCTCTTAAATTTGGGGTACAGCAAGGATGAGAATATGTGCTGAGGAATAGGTGTGGTGTTTCCCACTCCGTGTCTGGTGCTGCTTCTGTCACAGGAACTCTTACGCAGAACGAGATGGTCTTCAAGCGACTTCACCTGGGAACAGTAGCTTACGGCCTGGACTCCATGGATGAAGTGCAGAGCCACATATTCAGTATATACACGCAGGTAGAATTAAATTGCATTACTTAACTCCTTTGTTCACAAAACAGTTTTCCAGGTCACTGGGCTAATGGTGAATTAACATGGCAGGGATCTGCTTATTAACTATTACTTTTTGGAAAAGTCTGAAGGTCATTGGATGCTTAATAGATAAATATTACCATGATTGCTTATTACATGCATAGATTGTTTCACATCCACCAGTCTTTAACTGCCACAGCACATGTGTGGATCTGCAAGTGCGAGTGTATGCGCCTGTGTCTTGTTACTGAAGTCTGACTGTAAAATAGCATACTTCTATCTAGATATTCACCACTTAGCAACCACAGCATTTGCTTTGCTGAAGAGTTGGCACTGGGTAATGTTTAGTGGATTAAATTGCTGTTTGAAATGCTGTGTACTGGGGCAATAATAAAGGAAGAGGAGCCATCAGTACTCAGCTGTAACAGAGAACAGTGTACCAGCATCACTGCTTTAGGGCCTGATAGTTAAAAAAGAAAATAGTAAACGTGGGATTCTTTCACTAACGCATCAGTGATCTTACATGGTACATAACTGACATCTGCTTTGAGAACAATCTACACCTAAAGAAGGCAGTGAAGTCAACATGTGAAGTATAGAACAGGAAAATCCTGTTTTGGGAAGTCTTTCCCTTGCATTCCTCTTTCAGTATCATGGGATAAGCCAGCATCTAAAAAGTCTTCATCTCTATTCTTAGACTTTTATTTCAGTTTTGTATGATGACCACGTAAAGCCATGTGGCTTGTCTGGGTCAGCAAACTGTGTTCCTTAGCATGTTACAATGGACAAGATGCTTATGAATTGAAACTTCATATAGATAAATGCAATTCCTTCGTAAAACAAGGGATGAGGTTTTAATTAAGAATATTACTGCCTTTAGAAAAAAACAATCAGCTGTCAGTGGCTGATGTTCCAGCTACCCCTCTGAGTGGTACTTATAAAAGATTTAAGAATTGTCACCAATTATGTAGTCATGGAAGCTTAATTTTTCATTTTTTGTTAATAAACCTTCTCTCAACTGCAGCTAGAAATAACTTTTTTTGTGACTTACTGACAATTAGATTTTTTTATTTTGTAAAACATGATTCCAGAGATGCAATCTGCAGACGTTAGTGATGGGTTACTACTCCCATGTCGTACGTCAAGCATATTCATTTCTCAATAGTTGTGGAATTGCTTCATTTCTACAGAAGCCACAGAAGTCCTTTTCAAAGTGCCCATGCTTTTCCTTTAGCGTGTACACCCAATGCAGTGAACTGGATTTTTCACATCACGTTGTTTTTGCTTTGCTTTAGAGATACTAGACTGAAGTACACTTTCTATGTCCCCTACAAAGTGAAACATGAAGCCAGCTTTCTTGCCTGGAAAAAGGCACCATGTACTGTAAATGGGATTTTTATTTTTGGATTTTTTTCATGGTGGTAAAGACGCACAGCAGGTTTCCTTGGCCTCAGTGATCCATTTGGTGGCATAGCTCTTCCCTAGGCAGACTGTCAGGCTGCAATGTGTGCTTTTAACTAAGCGTATGATAGTTGATAAATACCTGTTTTTTTGAGTAATTATCTTTTTCACTGGCATGTGTCTCAGGTAACTTGTAACTCCTCTAGCCATCTCTCTTTCTCTTTCCCTCCTCTGCTTTCACAGCTGCCTTAGCATCTGGTTCTTCTCTTGGTGTTGAGACCCTTAAATGACTGAACTGTACTTAAAAAAAAAAACCAAAAAACAAACAACAGAAAAAACAGACTTCAGATCTATTTGCCCTCATTTTGTACTCAATCTTCAGAGAAAACTTGACTACTGGTTAATTGTTTGCCAAAGTATTCAATATGTGTCGAGAAAGTTTGGGTGACTGACTAGTCCAGTATGTAACTAGTGCTTTATGTCAATCTAAATGCACTTCAGCTGAGGGTTTGCTGTTGTTTAATTTGGTTAAAGCCTGTTGCAACAGTGGTGATGAGCAGCAATATTAAACTTAAAGATCTTACATGTCCTAATCACTAGAGTGTGGAAAATAGCATATGGAATTACACTGGTAAAGGATATGTCTCATAAAACGTTCATAATTACCAAGTGAGATTCCTTATAATGAGAAGCATTTGCTGGCAATGATTCATTTTGAACTGTAGTTCTTATTCTTTGCTCTTATTTTTACCATGTTGTGGCCTTTGACCTGGAAGTGAAACTTTTGTCCTCTTGACACTAAAGGTTAACAGAGCAGGAAACTAGATCACTGTGTGTCCCTTCTTCAACCAGCATAATTTAGTAATTGTGCAATTATCTGAAGACTCCCATTCTGATACTAAAAATAGTATTAAAAATTAAATGAATGTAATTAAGATTTTCTAGGTCCATATGAGTCATCTGTTTTCTCTTTTGGGCAATTATATTCTCTTGTACATGAAACCAAATTGACTCTAAATTTGCAAAGCCACTGGTCTTTTGTGGAGCAAAAAGTGGTTTCACTAAGTCTTCTGAGTTTGGTCTTTCACCAATCAGTGTTTGGTGGATCTGCAACACAGCGTCTTTTTCTTAGTGTAATGTTCCAAAAACTTAGGTAAATCTTCTGGGGCACTTTACTACCCCAATAACAATGATAAAAAAGTTGCATTATGCTGGAATGTGTTCCTAATGATGGTTTGAGTTAAGGTGTATGAAGAGTACATCTCATTCCTGGGAACATGAGTGTGCGCAGCTGCTACATATATGGTTTTCACTGAAGTAAAAACTCAATTTAAATCTTTTTTTTTTTGTCTGCAGTAAGACTTTATTTTGCTTTCGTTTTTTATAAGCAATCTCAGGACCCACCTGCTGTGAAGGGCCTTGCCTTAGCCACAAAGGTGCGTAAAACCATGAGCAGCCGAGTACACGAGGCGGTGAAGGCAATTGCGCTGTGCCACAACGTGACACCAGTGTACGAGTCCAACGGGGTGACAGACCAGGCTGAAGCCGAGAGACACTACGAGGACTCCTGCAGGGTGTACCAGGCCTCCAGTCCTGATGAGGTCGGTATCCATTTGGGTGTATAAAAATATAACTACAAACTTGCTTGTTGCTTGAAAAAAAAATATTTGGTGAATATACTCCAGTCTAGGGAAGGGGATAATATTTTAATGCATTTATTGCACTGATAACCCATGAATAGACCATAAGTACCCTCTCAGCTGATACACTTCAGCCAAATCTGCCTCTACCTGAAACTACAGAGCTACATGGTGACTAGTTACTGGCTGTTGTATCAGCCTGTGCATTGCAGAGTTTTGCTCATGTTCCTGCACCTTTTGTCCAGGGTGTATTTTGCAGTTCAATGCCATGAGTCCCTTTGACCACATTTGGTAAATTATAGGCAACCTTGTCTTACCTGGGGGGATGACGACTTGTGGGAGGGGGTTAGAGCACTCCCACAAGTCAGCTTGTCCCTGATCTGCAAGGTGTTTGAACTTCCAGACCAAATGAAAAGCTGTAAATCATGCTGGGTAGCACTGCTAACCCAGGACACATCCCTTCCCATGTGGATGGGACAGATCCGGAGCCCGAGTTAATTCTGCAGAGAGAAGTGCATAAGAGTTTGTCTCAGAGCAAAGCTGTGCCCTGCCAGTTCTCTGCAGGCACCCAGTCCAGCCAGGGCTACACAGGGTGGTACAGTAGAGAGAAACTTTACATCTCTCCAGAGACTCGGTGGAGACTTTTACTGAACACCTGAGAGATCAGGTTCAATGCAGGACTTATGATTAAAATGCTCTTTGCCACCCTCTGCAAAATTTGGAAAACCTAATTAAGAGTGTTGTTTCCTTCTGTGACGAAGGCAGGAGGAATAAAATATGGTTTCATGTATTGGTTATGCTTCTTGGATACATCCTCTTTAGAGCAACCAAGGTAAAACAATTTGCTTTCTATTAGTTTGTACAATTACACTTGCTCTGTGCCATTGAAAGAGACTGAAGTTTGAAACTTCCTGTAAGAATCCTACTGATGGTATGAGAGCATATCACCCATTTGACTACATTCAAAGGGTTCTTCTGTTTATTGCCCCAAATAAAAGATTTGCCTCTGATAATAACCTTTTCACCTTTGACATCAGAAGAGAAGCTGGCTTTCTTCATTGTTAGAGGTGTGAAATTGTTTGCATAGGAATCAATTTATTTGTTAGAAGCCCAGCTGTATGAGGATTTTGGGATTGTTGCATGTATTACTGAAAGACTGGCACAGAGTTAGTTTACACATTTCATGTACATTCAAAATATTCCCTATAGTGTTTTTCTTCCAAAGTAGGCAATTCATTCATTTCATATAATGTGTTCTTGTCTGTACTATAAAAAAGCTGCACCTTTTCTTCCCCCCCCCCTCCCCCTCCATTGATATGCCTACAGCGACAAGCACTTACTCCTCCCTGGCTTTGGAGCTGGTGAGCAGCGTGCATGTGTGTCCTCTCCCACCACATAATCTAGGTTGGTGTTTTGCTTACCTGCTTTTATCCTCTAATGCATTCCTCTCCCCTGTAAAGACAGCTTACAGAAAGCAACTGCCTTTGGATTGAAACAAGTTCTGAATGATTTCCAGATGGTAAATTTTGTGATCTGCATTTAAGTCGGGGTTTTTTTGGGTTTTGTTTTTTTTCCTAGAGTATTTACTGGCTTTTTTTGCAAAGATCCTTTGTTTATTTACATATATACTGTGGTACATAGTGAAGTCAGTGATTTTTCTTTTCCTTTTTCACTTTATACTGTTCTGTCTTTAAAATATTTATGCAGCAATTTGTCTCAAATACCCAAGGGATTATTGTTTGTTTGTCTTACTATAGCATGATCACTAATCCTTCCAAGATTATTGTTTGAATTCGTTTTTCCTTTCTTGTGGTGTCTTAAGTAGAGAATTAAAGCGGGTTCAGAAATCAGATATGCTTTGCTGCACTGAGGAAATCTTGTCTGTAGGTCTTAGATATACAAATATTGTTTAGACATGCTCTGTGTATGTCATACTAGATGGTACAAAATGCAGGATCAGCACAAGTCGAGTCCTTGAGAAGAGAGCGATGCTGTTAAATAACATTCCCTGTAGGGGAATGGCTTTGGACTCCTGTTAAAGCCAGCCTTTGAAATCCTATATCAATAAAATATTGCCATGGCAGGGAAGGTCAGTTTATGAAATGAGTACAAAAACTTGTATTCTCTTTACTTTAACAGCAAGGGTAATTTCTACCAGTTGGCATAGGATTCATTTCCTGTAACAGAAAGCAGGATTTCCTAAATTTGTTTCCTGTGCACGCTGCCATTTAGAAGTCTTGAAGTATCTTTATTCAGATATCAGTTACAGCCTTGGGGCTCTGCAAGCCAGTTGTCAGTTGTAGCCATACAGTAACTAACAGGGGAAATGAAATAGATATAATCTGATCAGAGATAAGAGTGCCTGGGATTCCTGGGCAAACAGTCTTTAACCCTGACAACCTGCTGCAGCTGCCAGGACATGAAAGGGTGCACCGATCAATTGATTTCTGCCTGTTGTCTGTCTGCCTAGGCAACCCTAAATGGGATGTTTGTAGAGCAACTCATGGCACAGAAGGATCAATTTGTCTCTTTAGAATGAAATTTATTAGTCAATATCCACTTCAGTGGTGGCTTAGGTAATTTAATTGTCAGAAAAAGCAAAGTTTGGGGGATAGTGTGCTGAGCTGCTGTAGCTGCTCTGCTTTGTAATGCTCAGATATGTATCTGACTTGGCCCTGGACAGCTGCAAACTCCTGGAGTACGGTCAGGGACTGTATTGATTTCCCCTCATCAGTGAGCATGGGCTCTCTTGAAGGTGTTTGAGGGATTTGAAGCCTGCTTTTAAATCTCCTCGGTTTAAGCTGTAAACATATTTTTGCATCTTGAAAGTTTCTCTGCACTGTGACTGAGAGCACCTTTAGTTATCTGTTTGCACGGCGCAGAGTAAACCTCTTCTGTCTTGCACTGGGCTGAGAACATGCTCCCTGTCCTGGGGTGCCCAGACCCTGCCAGAAGAGCCATCAGCGCTTTTGTTGCCATCGGTGTTGTCCACCAGTGCCGCGGCACTTCCCAGAGGCTGGGCCCATTGTGTCGCCTGTTGAATGGGTACGGTAATTCCAATGCTTTTAGTACACCTGATAGGAACACTTCAGAATTATATCACTTTCCCTCTCAGTAATTATTCATTAAGTACTATAGAGGCTGGGAAGTGGCATGTTCAAAGGGGTCAGCCCCACTTCCCTCCAGTGCTGAATGTGGTTCACCTGGAGGGCCATTAAGGGCTGACAGGACCCATGCCTGTGCAGGTGCAGCATGGAAAAGGGGGATTTCTCTTATTGTTCTTCCCCTTCCATTGACATACCTTTTTGTGGTCTCGGGACCATCCAAAATGACTGGTGTTACGCAATGTGATGCAGTTAGAAGCGTGTCATGTGCCTGACGTAGCACTTCTGATGTGCTGCTCATCCATTTGTTCCTCTGCGCAAGGCTTTCTTTCAGGAGGTTTAAATGCTTCTTGAGGTAGGATTTAAAAGAGATGCTGGCAGGGAATGAGGGAGGAGGTGTCTGTGAAATAAAGTAGCGAAGGAAATGCTTTAATGGGCTGAGATGGGAGCAGAGATTTGTATCTCCAGGCATTTGCAGCCTACCAACCTGGGCAAATCAACAACCAGTGCTGCGCGCACTGAACGTCACGTAACATTGTGCTGTGAAAAATTCTCGATAATTATTTATTAACCTCAGAGTATTAGAAACCCAAGTTCCATCTCTGCTCTGGGAGACTGTTAGGAGAATTATCTAACTGCACACTTTAAGGCACCAAGGATGGCTTGAAGAAACTTTTTCAAAAGATAAGCTTGAAAGAGCCTTTGATTTGTTGCAGTCTTTGTGAATAAGCCTGCAAAAACTTGTTAATATTAAACCAAATATGGATTCAAATCGATTTAAAGGTCTTTCAAGGCAAAGCCAACTCAACTAATTTTTTTTATCTGGCAATTTACTTTATGAAAGGAAAAGTTTAATTTGGGTTGTCTTTTAAGCCTAATTGTGGATGAAAGGGAGCTGAGTTCACAACAGATTCTCCAATTAGACCCAGTTTTATCAATTCATCTAGTAAAATCTTGACTCAATGCAAGTATTTATAGGTTCCTTTTTTATCTGTATCTTGTGTATGTGATTTCCCAAAACAAATTCCATTTTTGTCTAAGGTATTTGTGGTCACTTAAGGCAGTAAAGGCAGAACCTGAAAGGCACAAGGGATAATTAACCTTCAAGTCAGCAGCAACCATGTGCCCAGCACTCTCATGCCTTTGAAAATGTCACTGTAAAATACTTCCAGTATTTTGTGTCTGTTTGGAGAAAGTATCCCTTGATCCTTTCTGGGGACCAGTGATATATGGGCTCATGTCAGCTGCTGCTTCCATCCGTTACTGCCAAGACAGCTTCTAGAGTTAAACCCCCATATCTCAGCAGGCTCAATCTTAGATGGATATGTCAGCTGAGGTGGGGATTCTGAGGAGATTGTCAGGGAAGCAAAATAAAGGCTTTAGTCTTCTGTCATGAGTCTGGTTGTAATCTAGTGAAAGCTTGTAAAGAATTCAGTGTTGTAGGTCCTTAAATACTAGAAGCTGCAATCAAAATGATGGCCACATAAGTTCAATTAAATGAGTTCTGGTGTGTGCCTTGAAAAATCTGGGGTTTGTTTGGGGGTTTTTGTTTGGCTTTTTTTAATGTTTGGGGAGAAGGGGTTCTCTGCTAAGAAGTGTCTGTGAGCCAGCCTTCAGCTGTCTTGCTGATCAGTACAGAGGTTAAAAGTTGTTGATGAACTGTTACTACCAAACAGATAGAGCATAACACAGAGCTCATTTTGTTTGTTTGCTTTTTTAATATGAATTTTTAATGTACTCTGCATTAGTGTTTTTGGCTTTGGTATTGTAAATCCAGGGTGAATACATCATTTTGAATTCTTGATTTCATAAACAGGAAACTGGCAAATAGCACATTCAAAAAGTAAGTGTTTATAAAGAGATTTACCTGATGTGCCCAAGCTGAGGTTTGGGCACCCCAGGCCTGGGTGGAGGGTGCCTGTGCCTCCTCTTGCTGAAGGGTTGACCTTCATGATGTGGCAGTCAAAGACGGGGAGCTGACCACCTCCTGCTGAGAGTCTAGGACAGCCTGGCAGCTGAATCAGACAGGAGCTGGGCTGCCCAAGCCCCTGAAATACTCTTAGTAAGCTTCTAACCTCAGGAAAAGCCCACCTGAAAGAGCCATATCGGAGCACTTGCATATATGAGCAGATCCGTTCTGTAGCACCATTAATGACTAATGAACTTCTTTGCAGCCACCACCTGCTATCCCTTCCCTTCTGGTGCTCCTCAGGGGAGGTATGGCATGGGCTGGCTGCCCTCACCGTACCTTTCTCCTCTCAGGTGGCCCTGGTACAGTGGACAGAGAGCGTGGGCTTAACGCTGGTCGGCAGAGACCAGTCCTCTGTGCAGCTGAGGACACCGGGTGGCCACATACTGAACTTCACCATCCTCCAGATCTTCCCCTTCACTTACGAGAGCAAGCGCATGGGGATAATCGTTCGGGTAAGCTCTCACGTCTTTGTGAATCTCCTGCTAACGCGATATGAAACATACAAAACAATTGCTCTCAGCTGCGCTCTCCTTCCTGGCTGAGTTTTGCAGTCTTTTCTACCTTAGGTTGTAAATTGGTTCTCTGTTTTGAGCTAATAGCATCTCATTGCTGGGTTTGTTTAGTGAGACATCCTTTTCCTTGGCCGTATTTGGTGGTAAGTGCTGTAGGGCACTGGGATACCTTTAGTTTATTGGTCTTTGATCCCTTGCTCAAAATAATGAAGGAGCCTAAGCTTCAAGCACTTGGAATGCATGTGTCCTCCACAGTTCCAGCTTCTTCCAGGTGCTCCTTCCCATTCATGTTCTTAATTTGTCAGGTACTCTGGGGTGGGTTTGTGCTGTGCAGCTCCCTGTGTAGTTTTGTGCATACATCATCGGAGGCAATGTCAGGTTGGGGATGGGTGTCCACCAAGGACGTTAGCCAGCACTGCCACGAAGTGTGGAAGTATCTCCTCAGCAGTGCAACAGGGCCTCCAGGATGGTGCTGGGAAGGAAGAAGGAGCGCATTTCCCTCTGACTGTGAAACCAAGGGCCCTGAGGATGCTGCAAAACGTTGGGAGAGGGGTTTTGCTGCAAGTGTGCAAGGTGGAAGGAGACATAGGTGGGACGGGTGGGACATAAGAGAGTTAAATCTGAGTGGTTTGGTTGTGTGTGCTGAACCAAGGCTCTGCAGCTTTGATAATCAGCAGAGATGCCCATGTTACCTCTCAGGTAAGGCTGTTGTTTCAGGAAATCTTGAAGCCAGCACTGCCAGCAAAAGAAATAGTCACAGTTACCCTGTCCCCGGGACCCAAATTCTGTGTCCCCTCCCACAGTGGCTGACACAGTGAGGAGGAAGAGGAGCTTGGCAGGGGCAGGACTGTTCTCTCCAGGGGAGCAGGCACCAGCAGCATCGCAGGGAAGCTTGAGCTGACTTTGAAACCTTGCTCTGGGTCCCTGGGATTGTCTTTTCATCCGTCCAAAAGTTTTTGCCCTTCCTGTCTTGTCCATGCCGGTGATGCTGGCAGAGCTGGGGGGGGCTATATGGTGGACTGGACCTGTGAGTCAACCCAGGTCACGAGTGCTTTCCTCCCCTCAGGGTCAGCCAGGAGCAGGAATGCAAGCAGGTTCATGGGTCCAGCTTACGCTGCATCTCCAAAGCAGTTGTGGTGGTACAACAGGGCATGATGGAGATTGGAGCAAGCAGGAAGGAGGGAGGGGATCCTGGATGAATGCCACAACAAATAACTTCAGGATATTGTTGGTGGGTTTGTGGAAGTGCTTCCCAGATCTCTGCCAGACATTGACAGTCCTCTCGGACCCCATGGAAGTACAGCACCACAGGCGGAAGCACTCGTAGCTGCAGGGAAGTGTGGAGATTTGTTTTCTTTTGGTGGTTTTTTTGAGCTGTTTAACAGAGCCTGGAGCCATGCTGAGAACACGGTGTCATGAGCAGGGTTTGAAAATAGCTGAGTTAAGGTAAAAGGGTGCATTTATGCAAGTACCTTTAGCAGCAGCAGCAGGCACTGCACGTGCTAAATTTGTGCCCAGCTGAAATTGTACGCATAACTTTGTGGTTTTATATACAAATACAAGATGGGACTCCCAGAAAAAAATTACCTTAAAAAGAAAGAAGAAGAAGAAATTGTGGGTGCTAAAAACAGTTGAGATCAATTGTCAACATTATCATCATTAGTTTTCAAGGTAGTGCTAGAGAATCAATGTTAGTAAGATAAACAAACCCAGCTATGGTAAGGCACTTCCATTTGTCTGCAAAGCAAACAAGGTGAAGCAGTCTGAATATTTCTTTTGGAGATAATTAAAACATCCTTGTTATTTTTTACTGAGAGTACAGACAGATAGTTGGTAATAGGAATCTAAAATGTGAATATGAAACCTATAATCCGGGACAAGATATGATTTGTTGTGTAATTTCATGGGACCTGCAGCTTTGTTATTTAGGGTGGGGAAAATAGGTAAGATTGGTGTGGGTTTTCTTTTTTTTTTTTTCCTTTCTTTTTTTCTTCTTTCCCCTCCTCCATTTATTTTGTGGTAAAGCAGGGTTACTGCATGTTTATTTTGGGGCATCTGGAAATAAGGTGTAAAACTGTCTTCTGCCTCATGTATTTTAAGTTACAACAGTAGGAGGAGTAGCCTTTGATTTTAGTTAGAAGCAGTTGGGATCAGTATTGCACATGTGGGCCTCGTCGATAGTAGATTAATTTGGTCTGCTTTATTGGCTGATGTTTGGTAGCTTTACAAATCTCAACTTTTCTGGACCCCTGGAAGAGCACAGCTCATGTCAGAAACGGCACCATGGAGGGATGATGTAAAATGGAGCAATGCAGTGGTTGCAAATATTACAGAGAACTTCAGTTTTCCTATTACAAAGAGATTTGGCGATAAAGATGGAACTGTAACATGTGCATATAATTATTTTTGCAAACCCATGAAGGACAAACTATATTTAATGCAGATTGAAAGTCATTAAAGCTCATGCAAATGGCTGTATTTGTTATCTTGCCTGAGTATCATAGAGTCATGGAATGGTTTGGGTTGGAAGGGACCTTAAAGATCAGCTAGTTCTGACCCCTCTGCCGTGGGCAGGAACATCTTCCACTAGACCAAGTTGCTCAAAGCCCCATCCAACCTGGCCTTGAACACTTCCAATCATGGGCATCCACAACTTCTCTGGGCAACCTGTTCCAGTGCCTCACCACCCTCATAGTGAAGAATTTCTTCCTTATATCTAATCTAAATCTACACTCTTTCAGTTTAAAGCCATTACCCCTCTTCCTGTCACTACATGCCCTTGTAAAAATTCCTTCTCCAGCTTTCTCATAGGCCCCCTTTATGTACTGGAAGGCTGCTGTAAGGTCTTCTCCTGTTGCTCAAGTAACTGCTTTTAAGTTCTGATCACACACCACAGTACGGTGTAGGGGGGACAAATTTCTATTTCCAGTTGTTCCAGGCTTTGGAATATTAAAAACATGCCCAAGGGCAGGAATGTTAGTTGAAATGGGCTGATAGGCTGAGCTTATACAAAGTAATCAGTGTGTTAAATCTGTGAATCTAGAGATCCAACTGAATGCTGTTGAATGTACACAGTCTTCAGTGTTCCCACGGATATCTCATGCTGCGTGGGATAGCTGCAACAAGTATAGTGCATATCTGTTTAAATACAGCAAGTGTAAATTCTTCAGATTAATTATTTTTATAGTGAAAATGATGTGGAGACTTCAGGCAACTTTTTCAAGACCTAGAATAAAACTATTAGCAAGAAAAGAGGGAGGACTAAACAACCTCCTTCCCCATTGCTTAGTATAAGTGCAAACTTTTGATGAGATGCTGTTTTATCAAAGGTATAAGAAGTGGCCTAACTGTCGAAGACAGGGTATTCTTGATTAAATTGTGTTTATATGCTCAGCAGAGAAGTGGATACCCTGAAATTGTCTCATCTAATTGGAAGCGCCCTCTTTTTTTTTTTCTCTCTCTCTCTCTTTGATTTGAAGCTTATTCCTTTTAAATTATCTGTTATCTGCATTCTACCCCGTTAAGGAAGAAAAAGGTTTCTATTTGGGGTTTCTGTTTTTAGAATATTCTGCTGCCAAAACCAGCAAAACTCCCACTTGTGGTCAGTGGGAGAAACATCAGGCCCAGATTCTGCCTGTAAATGCTGTTAATAGAAGCATTGGCCCCTCTCTGTTGTGCTTGTTAACTGAGTGTCTTTATTTTGCAGACATTGAGCTGCTGCTAAGCCACTAAAGTCAGCTCCCTGTATACCCTGTGCAGAAGTAGGGTTTGAGTAGCAGATGCTGGCTGCCTGGGTATTATTTTGCAAAGTTCCTGTATACTCCAAAATAATATCTTCAAGCGGGGTTTTCATTTAAAAAAAGAAAGAAAAGGAGAAAAGTTTATAAATAGGTAGTTGTCAAGTAAGATTTTCTTTTATTAAACATACACGTATGCACATGTAGGCACTTCATTTGGTTTTGATCCACAACTTGCAAGGTGTTTATGTCTTCAGTGTATCTTCTAAAACTGTGCTGCTTGTTTAAAAAACAGAAATAAGGGAAGGGAAAGTAGCATGAAGTATCCAGAAGGCAACAGACACAGTTAGCAGCTGCGGAGGGGAGAGAGGGAGAAACTGCAGAATGAAACTGCACTCAGGATGGTAGTGAGTAGAATTCAAGTGGTAATATTTTCTGCTCAACTATACAGATATTGCCCATTCTTATAAACTGCAATTTTTTTGGCTAGCAGGAGCCATTGCGATCGTCTTGCCAGGCTTTCTGTACAATCTGGGTATAGAGTTTCAGCAAGCGATTCATGCATCCAGCCCAGTAATGCTGTTACTGAAGTCCTTGGCAGAGATGCCTGTCTCCCCTGCTGGTCCTGTCCGCTTTGGCTCCTATAAAAAGATCTCCTTCAACACATAACTTTTAGTAAATAAAGTAGTAGTTAATATTGAAAACAAGTAGCAGATGTTGCCTCATTTGGGATATTTTCGCAATATCTGCTTGTTTACTTGTGATCAACTGTCATTTCTGTAGCTGATTATTTCAGTTCTAAGAAGTCTTGTTCTGCCGAAGCAGCCACTCTTCACTGTACTGTTTACTGGCTTACCTTCTTGAAAGAAGGCCTGTTTGTTTGACCACAATATTTTCCATTATTTTTCTTTGCGTTTTTTTCCCCTTACTCATGTGGAATGATCTTTGTTGTAAAGCAAAGATAGTGCTATTGTCATATCTGGAATTGAAAGAAGCCTTTGAACCGTGGCCAGAGTCAGACCACGGTGGAAAAAGATGCTTCTCCAAAACAATATAACTGGCAAATCTCTGTGTAGATTTATAGTGTGATCTTACCATAATATGAGAACGCACTAACCTCCTATTGAACTCGGTGAGAGGAAATGACTAATGCAAGGAGATAGCTGATACAGTATTTATATTGGACAAAAAATCTAAACTATCTTAAGCCAGTTCTGCAGCACGGGAAGTGGAGTCTTTATTCAGTTTCCTACAGAGATGTTGTTAGACACTTTTTAATAAAATAATTTAATAGATAAACCTTTACCTTTGGCTACTGCCAAAAGTGTTGTGTTTTATTTAAGCAGATTCTAGTTGGTTTGGTAGAGTGACATTTTGCTTTGGGCGTGTGGGATATGTGGGTATCGGTATATGAAGGCTGGACATTTCAGGACATTGAAAACCATGTTTAAGCTTAATTATAAGAATCTTCCTTGTGAATATCTCTGAGCTTGGCAAAAATGCTCAGTAAAGAAGCTTTGTTATCCTTGGCTGCTACTAAATTTCCCTAGCAAAGACAGTTACTTCTCTTCTTTGTGTTTTTAGTATCCACATCAGGTGCTGCTTTTTTTTTTTTTTTCCCTGTGGATGTAAACTCTGTTTTGCCAGTGCCACGGGACATTAGGCTTTTACATACCAACTCAAACTCATTATATGTTAGAACCTTCACCACTAGTTTCTCTAATGGCAGGACAGACTGAAGTCTATTATATAGTGTGACAACGAAAAAGTGTGCACTGTGCTTTTTCTTTCACTTCTTTTTTTCCTAAAGTACTTTCCCCTCTTCATTCACAGCTGTCTGTTTCCAGACGTTCCTGGGCTTTTTGTTTTTGCATGTTAAGTTTATTTTCTTCCTATCCCTGGTGGCTATCTTGGTTTACAGAGCAGTTTGTTCCTTGCTTATTGTTTTGTCTCCTTTGAGGAAATTGCCAGGGTTTCCATTAGCTTGTAGTACTAATAGCTGTGACCTCCTTAGGTATCTGCCTGGTTAGAAGGGATTTTTTTAATTTGTGGTAATGTAAATATGCTTTGCTTGCAGCCTACAAATTACTTGAATCAGATAAGACAGGCAGAAATCTAACCTTTCTGTGGCAAGCATAAACTTTAATTATGCTTATGCCATATAATGTAACAGAGGGGGTAAATTAGAGTGATTTTTACTCTGTTAAGCTTTTTGCATCTGTTTTATTGTTTCAGGTAAGTATGAAATAGATTTTCAAGATGAGGGCTAGAGGTTATTCCGAAGGCACATGCAGTCGGGATTGAGAGGTATCTGCATGGAGATGCCATGTTGCTGATTAAAAAGCTGATCATCCTTGTCTAAAGCATTAATTCCTGCTGTAACTAAGCTGCAATTGAATAGGCATCTCCTTTTGGCCCCAAGACAAGGCGCTGAGCCAGATGGACCTTCAGCCTGACCCAGTGCAGACGTTTTTGTGACTGTTGCGCAGAAAACTCATCACTTAGCTTACTGAGGCCCCTTCAAATATGCTAATATTGGCCCAACTTAGACTCTTATATTTCTTATCTGCAGGATGAATCAACAGGAGAGATCACCTTCTATATGAAGGGGGCTGATGTGGTGATGGCTGGGATTGTGCAGTACAATGATTGGCTGGAAGAGGAGGTACGGGGCTGTCTTTCCTACATACAGAGGGTTTCTCACGGGAGTGCTTTTGTCCTTCTAGGGCAATGCATGACAAAGCTTGTCAATGTGGCGGAGTGGACGTACCTGCTAAAACATCTGCAAGCCAGGTCACTGATCTTGACACTTCATTGGATTAGTCTTCAGCCAAATATATATGCAGTAACAAGGAAGTCAGGTGGCAAGTTCAACATAATTAGTGCAGAATAAGTCCTGTAAATAAAATGGATTTTGCTCAAAACTGATTGCCTCTCAAGATCATCAAATTTGTCCTGGGCTCGATCCCGTGTTTGGATTTATTTTAGACTGAAAGGTCTAATTTCAAATCTACATTTGGCAGCTTTCTGCTGGGATATGTTTGTCAGGTTAGTAGTAATGTTGACACAGAGTTCATAGCAGTGGCATCAGTTACTGATTCTCCCCACCCCCAAACCCTGGTGTTCAAAGAAATAATAATACCTTGGTCTTATTTTTAAAGAGTTTGATGGCTAAAGATGTGAAGTCTACAAATCAAAGGCTTGTGTCCTTTTACTTAGAGTCAGAGAAAATGAAATCAATGGAGTTGGTTTTGCTGCACTGGTATGGCAGAGATGACATTTTTGTTTCTGATCACTGGGATAGATTACAAACCATTGCCGATCTCCTTTTTTTCCTCTTGGCTTTATCAGGCACTTTATCAGATGTTATAGACTCACTGGGGTTGCTCAAATGGGACGGTTATTTTCTTAACCTGCTATCTTACATTGCCATCTCTGCAATGGTGTGCATAAATCATCTTACTTGAGTTGCAGTTTATGGTTTACAATGTGGTACTTCTTTCCAGTGTGGTAACATGGCTCGGGAAGGCCTGAGGGTTCTTGTCGTAGCCAAGAAGTCTCTGACGGAAGAGCAGTATCAAGACTTTGAAGTAAGTTTTTATTTGTTTTTTTTTCTTTGTTTTTAAACAATCACGGAAGTGATTCTCACAGACCTCTTGTCATAATGCTGCCTCTCATCTCCCTACTTCTTCTGCTGGAATTGACATTCTTCAATGTCTTGCTGTTCTTTTAATCAAAGTTGCTTTTGAAGTGATATGTATGAAACTAGATCCCAGCCAGGACCCTCCAAAACAGTTCCTGAATCTTGCCTTATAATCTTTTGTGGTTATAAATTCTGCAGATATTAATCATTTGTTAGACAAGTTGTGTTTGTGTGGGGAAATGTGTTGGCTTTTAATTTTCATTCTGATATCCAGGGAAACTACAAACAACCAGAATATAACCTAGCTGGGCTTCATGGAAACACAGGCTTCATGTGTGGGGTTTGTTAGATGGGTCTCTACACACAGCACTAATTTGCTTACCCCAGGCAGGCAAAATGTGAAGAACTGTTTAGTTAAATGCAGGGATGAGATAGTGGAAATGCTTAGGATTCTCTATTGCCGTCGTTTATAGATGTGTTAGTTGCAGAAACCATGGTTAGACCTGCGGTGCGAGGGAGATGCTTCCACGTTTTCTGCAGGTGTCACTTCAGCAGCTGCTGTGCATTTGCGTGCACAAGGACACGCTGTGCACCATGCTGCCCAGCTGGAACAGGACAGGGACAAAATGACAAAAACTTCCTGAAATATTTTCCACCTTATTCTGTAACACACAACTCATGTTTGCCAGCCGTTACAGGTGGCATCCCTGAATGACAGTTAACAGAGGGAGGTTAACTGGTTAACCCTTGTGGTGGTTAACCCTGTAATCCACAAAAATGCAGGCTGGCTGTGTGAGTGACTGTGTCTGTGTCTGCTCTGTCCTCAGGCACGCTACGTCCAGGCAAAGCTAAGTGTGCATGACCGTTCCCTGAAGGTAGCCACAGTCATCGAGAGCCTGGAAATGGAGATGGAGCTGCTGTGTCTCACTGGCGTGGAGGATCAGCTGCAGACAGACGTCAGACCCACTCTGGAGACACTGAGAAATGCTGGCATTAAGGTCTGCCTAACCTAATGTTACTCCTAGCAGGAACACTTAGACCCTCTGGAGTATGTGGCACTGTCCTACAGACAGTAAATTAAGACAGTTTGGGGGCCCTGTCAAGGTAAACATTTCACCAGGTGCCCTTTGAGAGTGGGAACAGTGGGACTAGCCAATGCATTTTGAACATCACTTTGGGAACAGAACATGCTGGAAGTAGTAAGTGTTAACTAAACACGTGAAAGCATGTCACCTTTTGTGCTTTTCCTCCCCTAAGGTGCTCTGGCTCCTGCAGAGAAACTGAGTGCGTGTAGGCAGGAGGGTAGCTACAGGAGACTTTTGGGCAATTGTTTCTTTCGGATGGTTGCATGAAACAAGACTGGTTTGAGTATGTTTGGTCTCTGGTGCACAAGCTCCCGTGCTGGGGTTGAAGCTGAGAATATACAGGTTTTCAGTAGCCGCTAGAGGGGGTCTGAGCCAAGAGAATCAGGGACTGGACTTTTTTCCGCCACCACCCCCCCCAGCTTTCTGTCCTTCAGCATCTAAGACTCAGACACCTACGGTCTGAGCTGTGCTCAGTGGTGAGGGAACCAGGGTGATGCCTGCTTAGTTTCTCTCTCTGAAAACTTGTCAGTCAGATCCTGGACTTGCAAAAGGAAAAAAAAAAAAATATGGACTAAACATTCAGATTTGGGCAAGAAAAGTAGGTAAAAGGTTCTGGTTGTGGTTTCTCTGCTTTAAGTAGCAAAGTGAGCAAAAAATTTTGAGCCATGCTGTGAATCCAAAGCAGGGCTGTGTGTTTGAGATTGAGGTAGGAAGTGGAATTAAAGGCTTGGGACAAGCTTCCAAAAGTGCTTTCTGTTTGGAGCCATCCCTGTAAACAGCAGAGACTTCAGCAGAGAAGTGAGACGAGTGGAATCAGACAGAGCTCCTTAGAAGCACTGTAGCTTTCTCCCCCTGCAGCATAGTCCTGGCCGGTTATTCCAAAGCAGTTTCTTTTTTTTTTTTTTCACCTTGGCTGGAGTTGGTGTCAGGGTGTGGGGTGTGTCGTCACACAGAGTGCGGCACTTCTGAGCACTCCTTGCAATGGTATATTCATTAGGGTATTGCATGCAAGAAGTAAATCAAGAGTGACAGCAGTCTTGTAATGCATTACAGGGACCGTCTTGTTAAGATCAAATCTCCATCCAACCTCGGTTTATTAAACAAATAAGTGAGTCTTTGTGAGGGTTTTTTTGTTTTTAGGTTTTGTTTTTGTTTTTAGGTTTCGTTAAATATTCTTGGGTGGTGTCTTGAAAGAATAAAAACACCAGTGGAAAAAACAAAACAGACTGATATGTTTACACTATTGAGGGAATTCTCTGCCAGATTATAACAAGGTGTTGCTGCTGACATTGCTTTCTAATGCCCCCACTCACCAGCACAAAATAAAAGGAGCAGTGTATATTTAAAAAAAAAAAAAAAAACCAAAAAAAAACAACCAACCAACTTAGTCTGTTCCAGACGCACACATCAGCAGTGAGCTAACCCCAGTTGCATCATCCACATTTCAGGCAGGACCATGAGGGATCTTTCTGCAGCAGGGCCCGCTTATTTCAGCATATGAGAAATAGCTGGGGTGGGACACATTAACACACGCATACACATTCTTTAGCTTGCATTTTGTGCGTTTATCAGCAGAATCTTGAAATATTGCAGGTGGGAAAAATGTTATACATAGTTTGTAACTTCTTTTGCATTTCAGCTTCTTTAAAAGCTTTGCTTTCTTTGATCTGTGAGGATTTTCTTGTATGTTTTAAAAGAGGGCTTTTTTAGAAGAATAAATTGTATATGTATTCTAACGGTCCTTTTATATGCCTGAACTGGGAGGTGGTACTTTTAGATGTCCTGCAGACATGGTTGTTAAGTTTTGCATTTAATACATTAAATATTTGGATTTTAGGTGTGGATGCTGACAGGGGATAAGTTAGAGACAGCCACGTGTACAGCTAAGAACGCACATTTGGTGACTCGGACACAGGACATCCATATATTCAGACTAGTGAGTAACACCCACGTACCCCTCTCTCAAGACTTGTTCAGGACCCCATGTTCTAGGACAGGAGGGGTGCTGAGATCACAACTGTTTTCCAGCAGTAGACCCAGAATATTTTTATTATTTTGATCCAGCTTTCTATCCCCTGAGTTTTTGTTTATCTGACTGTGTGCTCTGAATAACTAAGTGTGCTGCCTGTCCATATTACTTTTGCTCCCTCTGAGATTTGTTTGTTTGTTTTTTCACCCCAATGAAGCAAACCCTTCCTCAGTTGCCATCTTTTTCCCCAGGTGACTAACCGTGGAGAAGCCCATCTAGAGCTGAACGCCTTCCGCCGGAAACACGACTGTGCTCTTGTCATTTCTGGCGACTCACTGGAGGTAGGCTCCAAATGCCTCAGGCTGTTCAGGAACAGCCCCAAAACACTGTGGCTGAATTCAGATTTTTTTTTTAAAAGGAACTTTCATAGCATAAACGTCGGTGACACTTCTGATCTCTGTAAATTAGGTGTGTCTGAAATACTATGAGTATGAGTTCATGGAGCTAGCTTGCCAGTGCCCTGCTGTCGTGTGCTGCAGATGCGCTCCAACACAGAAGGCCCAAATCGTGCGATTGCTTCAGGAGAGAACTGGCAAACTCACCTGTGCAGTAGGTAAGGGACTAGTTAGGAAGGGGTGACCATGTAGGATGGTGTCTTTACTATTTCTTGAGTGAACAGTCCTGTGTCATCTCATAACACCTGGAAATGCTGAGTTAGGTAACTGGTTTTGTGGGGATGGTTGAGAAGATTAAATTTTGCATATGGAAACTTTGATGACTCATAAATATTTGGGGTGGTATCTTTGCAAAACAGAGCTTGAACTTGATCAGGTAAAGTGCCATTGTTAATCTCTGAGCTTTATTTCATCATTGTCGATATAATGGTACACCAAAAGTCAGATAAAGTGATCGGTGACCTGTGGGTCTATTAAAAACAAAACTTCTTAAGAATTTAAATCCATGATTTCTATTTAAAATCCTGCTTTTGTTGGTAGAGTGAAATGTTTCTTCTAATATTACAGTCTGGTGCAGATGCTTTTGGTGGGGTTGCAAGTTGTCCCTGTTGCTTAACTACCAATGTCGTTTGTCTGTGCTTTGACCTGCAGGTGACGGAGGGAATGATGTTAGCATGATTCAGGAGGCTGACTGTGGTGTTGGAGTTGAAGGAAAGGTGAGATTACCTCGTGTTTAATAAGACTTCCTATGGCAATTCAGGACCTAGTTTGCAAGTAACTCTTAAATGAATCCTCAGAAATTTGTGCAAGAAAGTGAGAAGCTTCCACAAGAATGATCATCAGACCAATAGCCTTATCATGAAAAATAATTTGCCTGTAACAGAGACTACTCTTAAAGAGTTTGGCAGATTCCCTGAATTTGGACCAGTGTGGTTAGCTTTGGGGTTTTTTTAATCACACGTAGATGCTCCAAATGCTGGAGTTACAATTACTGATAACATATACCCTACACATACAATTAAAAACTGTTGATAGTTTAGAAAGCAAACTCTGGGTTAGAGCTGTGGTTCCTGCATGTGAAGCTGCTTGGAGCAACAAGACTGGATTTGGCGGCAGTGGAGAGACTGCTTGCAGTGAGCCAAAACATTAAAATTGAGTGAACTTTTGAGACTGAAAATTTGTGTTCAAAACTGACTTGATACAAGTGTCACGTTAACATGCGTGTTGTGAATCATTAACCAGAGGCTTGCTTAGAATTGGAGGCCAGGGTTCAAATGGGAATTCTCCTCATATTTTTGCTCTTTGCTTAAAAGCCACGGTGGAAGGCAGAAGTGCTGAGGTAATGCTCTCCCCCACCTAATGTATTGCAAATTTTCTTGGAAATTCTGTCAGTGATAACAAAATAATAATACATTATTTCTTTGTTTCCAATAATGAAATGATCTCACTATGCTTTTACTTGCTATTGTACACAGGAAGGAAAACAGGCATCACTTGCAGCCGATTTCTCGATCACTCAGTTTAAACATCTGGGTCGTTTACTAATGGTGCATGGAAGGAACAGTTACAAACGGTCTGCAGCTCTCAGTCAGTTTGTAATCCACAGGAGCCTATGCATCAGTACAATGCAGGTAAATGGACTGTCATGAGGGTTTTTTCCAATGGAGAGGTGAAAAAGCCAAATCAAAACGTAAAGGTTCTGTGTTTCATTTTGGATGCAATTATTTCTCCTCCTGAAAATTTTCATGGGTTGGAACTTGAGGTTGTTACTTTGATATGAAAACACATAAGAAAGTTCCTGATACTGGACAAACATCAGCAACTTCTCCAAAATTGGATGAACAGTATTCTACCTTAGAAAGCACTGCTTTCATGCAGCATGTCATCGCTGTCATTTAGTAATGCTAGGAAATACTGAAAATCTGAAGCAGGGCAATACTCTAAAGGCCTCTGCTGACTAAGTGCACTTATTTTCAGGTGTGTTTTAACTTCGGTCTCACTATTTGAAGGCCTTACTTAAGCAACTGTGGAGGCCCTGGCTCAGACCTCGATGAGGTTATCAAAAGCTGGGTCTGGCATGCTGTGGAGCGTTTGCAGGAGCTGTGTCGCAAAGGCTGCTGAAGCATGTATTAACCTTCCCAAGTACTCAGCTGCTCACTGCAACAACGTGGAGGTGGTCTGTTCCTCTCCATTTCAAAGGGACTCTTAGAAACAGATTTGGTATTCACAAAATTTACGTTGCTCATGTGTGCATAGCCTCAGTGTAACAAAAATGCAATTGCCAGTTGGCAGGGAGAGTTGAAAGAGATTTTAAGAGTTCATGAGCCAAATTCTGTTCTTAGCTGTGGTGACTAAAGTGAAAGTTACAGTTAAGGACAGAGGTTGCTCTTTGGGAGTTGCATTTCCATGCCATAGTGTACTGATATAGTCCTTAAAAATACTAAGTATTTTTTGGGTAAAATACTTGATATTTTTGAGAAGGCTGGTTCTGCCCTCTCCCCTTCTTAGAATAAACGTGTTGGAGAGGGATGCATAGAGACAAAAGGTTCAAACTCGGGACAGTCTAGCTTACTCTGCAGCTAAAAACAGGAACAGAAAACAAACCCATAACTTCTGACAAAAAAACCCCACCAAACCTAATCTTGAACTCTTTGGTGTTTTATTAGTGAGTGTTGACTCTTTTTACATTGTGAAGGCATCATCCAGGCATAAATAAGTACACACCTGTCCTTCACAACATCTGGATGGCTTTGATCAAACCAGTGGGCTTTGGAGGAAGCTCTTTATGTTCTTTTCTGTGGAATTATATTACAAAAAGTTTTCCAAGTCCAGCTCTCCAGTGTTTGCTATTAAACATAGCTTTCATCCGAGGTTTGAATAGGAATAAAAAGGATTGATATTACATTCTTCTGTCTTCATTTCAGGAATTTGGAGGAACCCACTGCAAGTACATTCCAGTTTGAACAGAGTATATTTTTAAACTGTTACTTTTACTGCAGTATCTTAACGCCTGAAAAGCTTTTTTCTTTTCTTTTCTAGGCTGTTTTCTCATCAGTATTTTACTTCGCCTCAGTTCCTCTCTACCAAGGCTTTCTCATCATTGGGTAAGAACCCACTTTTTACTAACAGTGTGGAAAACCTGTGCGTAATGAATAGATTTGGGCGAATTAACATGCAAGGCATGCACATCTCCACTCTGCACATTTCACAGCACAGCTTCAGAAGATGGATGTGATCCTTGTCCCCTTTCTGCTCCTCTGCGCTGTGCAAAGCCACCAAGGCAGTGCAAATACTTCTAGAAACCATTCCAGAAGGACTGTTTGTTACATTGAAAACATGAGAATCAAGCCATCCTCTGGGAACTGTTCCTTCAATCCCAGTAAAAAACAGAGGGACAGTTGTTATGCTCTGGTGCCTGCGCAGTAGAGAGCCAGTGCCCAGCTCCTGACAGTTTCAGAAGGGGGGATAACCCAACCTCTTCAACAGGAGGAGTCAGTTCCTGTCTAAAGTATACTGGGATTACACTTGTAATCCCATGATTTCATAGACTTTTGAGTGCATAATTAAAAAACAAACAGCAAATTCATCTCCGTTGCCTTCTGATACAAACAAGATCAAGCCTGAACTGTAGAGCAAACTTTAGGGTGGTGACAGGTCTGTCCTTGGCTCCACTAATAACCCAATAAAACCAGCTGCAATACTTGAACCAATCATCTGTGTATGAGTGTTTCTAATCAAAAGCATTCAGAAAGCAAATCCTGCAGGTTTTTCCTACATGCAAAACTCTGGTGTGTTCCATTTGCAAGTTTTTATAATGTGTACATCCCTTGGCCCTTGAAGAATACTGTATTTCCTTTTTGAAGACTAGCATTTCTGTTTGCTCATCTACACCTTAGGTGATTTACTGGTCTTCTACCTTCTTCCCAGGTACTCCACAATTTACACGATGTTTCCAGTGTTTTCTCTAGTCCTGGACAAGGATGTTAAATCTGAAGTTGCAATGTTGTACCCAGAGCTCTACAAAGATCTTCTTAAGGTGTGGGAGACTCTTGTTTGTCTGTTTTGGTTTAGGGCAAGATCCCCATCTTGATCTGAAACTCTCTAAATATGTAAAGTCAAATACATTATCATTAGATACTGAACTTTATCATGCGTTTTGAAGCAAAATTGTTTTAAAGGCACGTTTGAATTAACAGATACAACCAGATTTCCTGGCAGTTTGTTATTGAATGCTACATGAAATGCAATTTATTAAAAACGGCTGGGGAAATAGAAGTTCCATTCTGTGGGAAATTCTAAGGATTTAATATTACCGATTTGTTCCAAAATAACAGGGAAGAAGAAATTGTTGGGGATTTGGCACTATCCTGAAGCCAGAAAAGGGCATGGGGGAAGGGATACACTCATTTGATGGAGGGAGGAGGTTATCACATAGTTTCTTGAATAGAAATTTGCCTTGAGGATGATCTAAAGGGACCTAAAGTTTTGGTTGCTGTGCCATTTTTGTAGCTTTAGCATGAAAGTCGGGTCCTTCTCCTTAGACAAAGAAAACTTTATTTGATATTTACCATAGAAATATCAGGAAGGTAAATCTTGTCTTAGGTTCTTTTTTTTTCTTTTCCTTCCTGGAAAATTTTTTTAATAACTGGGGTATGCAGGCTGGGAACATCTTTTTTAATTGAAGGAAAGGGTGGACTGAGTCTTCAACAGATCCTTTCCCTCAAGGATTTCTGTTAAACAGATACTCTCAGAAGTAAAGCCTGTTTTTCCAACAGCCTGAATAAGTCTCCATCTGGTTTCACTTGTGTGTTGTCTC
>VYZV01046055.1:3618-18496 GCA_013401275.1 Pandion haliaetus | reverse complement strand
AAATAAATTATTGAAATAAGAATTTGGAAGTTTGCTTATTGTGCTGGGCTATCACAGTTCCCTTTCTGATGCATGTAATTCTTGCCTTTGCCCTGGGTGCGGAAACTGTGCAATTTACAAAGAATTTTTGTATGCTGCGAAAGTGGTACAATACCGAGGTCTTTTTGGACCTGTACGTTAGTGTGTGTAAGTCTAGATACCCAAATGAAAAAAACCTTCAATCTTAACATAGAAATATTAACCCCTATGTGTCATAATAAAGGTGTCCTGATTTTTTTTTTTTTTTTGGAAAATGCAATATAATGAATGCAAAGTCCTCTAAAAGTNATGCAAAGTCCTCTAAAAGTACCACTGATACTCTCAGATGCCCAGCTGCTGTGGTTGTTGGTCCCTTAAAATCTTCAAAGAGTGCTTCAGTTTAGCGCACACACTTGTTTTCAGTCTTTTCTATAGCATTGGGATACATGGGACACTGAATTCAAGGTCTTAACTGATGGGTACATTTTGCATATATTATTAAAGCCCTTTCAACCTATTAGGTTCTAGCCAAACATATGGAAAAAAAAAAAGAGCCTCTTGCCTAAGCAGCTTAAATCTTAAATGTTGTTGTAAATGAAATATGAAAGATGAAGATAAAGTGTGTAGCTGACACTTTCCCATGCAAATATTAGGCATTTTAAAATTTTTTATATTTTTTCCTTTGAGATATTTGAAAGAAAAATAAAAGTAATAGTTCATAGTAGTTAATGAAGATACTTTAGAATGAATGTGCTGGGGAGAAAACAAAGCTTATATAATGAGTGAGACATATCAAATGAAACAGTGAAAAGCTTTGTTCTGATATCTTCCATGTCTGAAGTTTTTTTATTTATATATCGTTAGTAAATGGAGTATTCATTAAAAAAGGCTTGAATAATTCTATGAAATGTGATAAAGTAACAAAGTTCTGTAAAGTTTAAATTGTTCTTGTCTGTTTTGTGATTGTCTAGCTAGTTTTTTATGTAAGTGCATTCCAGATCACTTTGTGATACTTTTTCAGTGACTGGTATTAAATAGGATGGGGACACTAGAAGATAATGGCTTAGTTAACACCTATAATAACTCACACTGAGCATACAAAAGAAGAAAACCAACATGGAAGAGGGGGAATATCTCAAATGACTTTTTTGTATTATTAGAACTACACTTATTAGTTTTCTGATGGAATAGATATTTACCTATTTCATTCCAGTATAGTCCTCATCACCTGAGTTCATACCACTGTTTATGATTTTCCTGTGGTCAGAATTCATCTTCTGGCTGACTGAGGTACTTCAGCTACGCTGATCCAAATAAATCATTATGTGACCCAGTAATTTTTAAAATATACCCTCATTTTACTGACAGTGTCCAGAAAATATGAAGTACTGTAAGTTAATTAAACAGAAGATGCTTAGTTTGCCAGTAAAAAAATATGTGAATAAGATGGCACGAAACAAATTTTTCCAAGTGTAGAATGACTTATTTAATGTGTTGAAGGGAAATGTCTTAGCCTAACCTAGCAGGAACAATATTGAATCATGTTAGGAATCAGTTCTCAATCTGCCTAACATTTAATTGTCTAATGTGAATCATAAATATAAAATACATGCTTGAATGGGACTGTCCCTTGTGTGGCTGCTGTGCTGTGTGGCCAGAAACTGTGAATTTCCAAACAAGCTGTGCAAAAGCAATGTCTCCTATGAAGCTGCATAATTAACAATAGTTGTGACTGACCTGTATTTCTGGATTTGTTATTTAACTTTTCTTGTTTTCAGTAATTGCACCTTTCTTTTATGCAATTCTTCATTGGTCTATGCCTCTGTTGTAGTGTTATCTGAATTTGCTAATGTGAGCATGCTACAAGGAGCAGTTGGCTGCAATGGGCTTTGACAGTTGGAAATAAAGGCTGGGTGTCCTTTGTTATTTGCATCTTTGTAATCTTCACAAATTTTCAAACCGTTTTGGTTTTGCATCTTTAAATCATTTTTATAGTGTTTATAGTACAGCTTTACTATAAAAAATTGCATTGCAGAAATTCTGTGGTAATAAAAAGAAGACTTTAAATTGCCTTTTACCCCTTCAAAAAACTGGTATGAATATAAACACACACACACACACATATGTATATCTTCTTGGTTTGCTTTGCTTCTTGTTTGTATGTATGATGCTGTTATTAGAAGGTTCTGTATGTAAGTAGAATAGGGCTCAATAAAGTCTGCTGAAAAGTTGGCCTTTTAAGCAAACAAAAGCTACTAGCAACCATCAAAACTGGCTGAAGTGATCGTATTATATATATTATATTTGTATCTTATTGCACCAAAATTTACAAGCATATAAGATAAATACTGATTAGATCATTCAAAATAGTATTTGACTAGTTAGGCGTACTTAGGTTTCAATTGCTTGAGCAGAAGTTATGCTTATATATGACTACTTTTCAGAAACTGCTAAGCAATTTGTAATTTTAATCCCTTTACTGGTAGATTTGTATTGCAGCTTTAGTACTGCAGTGGTGTTTTGCTTACTGTCCTATTTTCTGTATTGAGCAGAACTGCAAAAGCAAGGAAGTTTCTCAGGAACTTACTTCAGTTCTTATGACAGTGGCTAGGGGTTTTTTGTTCATTTGAAATGAATTTCTGAGTTTTGCTTTCTTGCCCTCGGTTCTTGAAGCATAGCGCTGCTTAAGTACTCAGTTCAGAGTACTTACTTACCTGTGTTAACTGATAGGAGAAGCTAATGCGGAAAAACAGATTGCCCTTCACTTCCTGTAGAGCCCATCCTTGCACTCTCTTAATTGGATTAACCTCTGCTGCATCAGAGCACTGAAGTCTCAAACCTCTTCCTTAACCCAGTTTATTAGTCCGGTGACAAGCATGCCATGAGGGAGCCTTGATTTCTGTCTGTCTTTATCGACTTAAAAAAGCTGCCAGACAAATAACCTTAATCTTTGCCACATTATGAAGCTGTGGACATAGACTTAAATCACTCTGAAGCAGGATATTAGAGATATTGGTAACTGATTTGTTTGAAGACTTTAGATGAACATCTGTGGCTTAATGAAGCCTTTTGCTTTTTATTTTTTAAAAATTGCGCAACAAAAAGGTGGTAAAAGAGCATTTTGTTTCCATTTGTTTCTGGCTATACAATAGCTATGCAAGGACAAAGCCAAGTCCCTTAACCTTTAATTTGGCCTGTACAGTTGGAAATACTAAAAATTTGTTTTCTACTCAAAAATACTTTAGCTCAAACTGGTTGTCCCTCAAACCTGGACCTGGAGTTCTTTCTCAGACTGATTTATTCTTTATCTGTATTTATATATTTTTTTTAATTTTTACTTTTTTAGTATTTTGGTATTCAGTTCTTCTCATCGTTGCATATGATCCAATTTAATTTTCTGTAAATGTGCTTGCAGTACAGAGCTGTGATAGAGGTATTGACATCTAAATTGACATGGTTGCATGGTGATTGATAGAGAGATGTCATACTGACTTCCAGTTTTGATTTTTTTTCTAAGAAGTTTGGATTGTCTTTTTGACAACTGATACCTTTCTTGTCCTTACCAGTACAAAACTGCTGCATGTGATGGTGACACTGCTGATTTGTACTTACAGAGGAAGAATCAAATACAGTTTTTTAAGTTGCTTTTTATGTTGATGCAGTCTTCTCCATTAAGAGTATTCTACAGCATACTTTTGCATCATGCCTGTACAATTATTTAAACTGTTAGTGATTCCTTCTAGGTTCAAAAGTGCTCTAGTTTTGGGATCATGGCCATCAATTAATTTCCAGTAAAAAAATGACTAGTTAAAAGTTTACTGAAGTTTCTTAAGCCACATTTAGTGTGAGCATACTCCTTTGTTCTGTAATATATATTTGTGGAGGGTTTAGTCTCATTTTCATCGTGTTATTTTTGTACCTGAGATAGTTCTGTATTGAAATATCTCAAAATTTGCTACATCTAACATATTCAGGACACTTAAAAATATTGATAACATAAAACCATGGAACTATTTGAATAATCATGGCATAGAATATGGAACACAATGCATTTCAACACAGTTCAGGGTTTTGGGCAACTTCTACAGTTTCACTTGTGTGTTTAATTCTGTGAATATAACAGCTGAATTTGTTTATTTTGGTAACAAAGTTGTGCTGAATCAAATTGTCCAACAAAAGGAGGTGCCTTGGTTTTCTTCAAGAAGAGAGAAATGACTTCATAGATTAACAATTAGGGCATTCATTCCTTCTGAGACATGCTTAAATTTCTAAGTGAATTTGACCCAGAAAATCCATTTCATTTTTGAGCTCTAGTCTTTGTCTTTCTTTTTGACCAATATCAATATAATTTTCTGAATTCAACATAAATTCACAAATACATTTAACTATGAAAAAGTAGTTTTAAATGCATCAGTAATATGTAAAAAATGTTTGTCTAGCATTTCTTGAGGTGCCTCTCTGCTGTAATGGCATGATGTGGTTAGTGACTCTCTCTCTGTTCTCTCTCGATGGTTGGGCAGAACCTCTGAAGTCTCCAGTGCACTCAAGCAGCGAGTGCAGTCATCTGAGACTCCTGCACACCCTTCTAGGCATCCCTCCTGCCTGTACAGTTACATTCTGCCATAGTTTTAAATGTGACTTGCCTCTTACAGTCCAGGCAAGTAAGAGTTGAAAAATCTCTCCGCCTTATTTTCATTTAGTAATTTGCATAAACTTAAGAAGAAGAAAGATCTCTGAAGCTTGAGGTGTCAGCAAGCTGTCCAACCAGACAGAGTTGTTATGTCAGACCGTGGTAGCCTTGGCTGTACCATGCTCTGCTGCGCGTAGCCGGTCATCTGTTTCCTGAGACAGGTGGCACTCCTCTGCTTAGCAGGAGTGTCAAGCGTTACGATCACAGAAGAAGATAAATGATTGTCCCACAAATCAGTTGGAGGAAATAATTTGATGATTATGGCAAAGAATACACGTGCTGGATGTGAGGCCCAAGAGATTCATAGCTGCAAAATAATGTTTATAAAAAAGTTAGTTACAGGTACCTAACACTTTACTTTCATAATTAACTTCTGTTAGTCACTGTCTTCCTCCTAAAAATCTTCTAGGTAACACAGTGTTGTGAAAAATTTGGTGATGAGCCTCTCAGCATGCCCTTTTAATCACAGTTAAATAGACATTCAATGTATGCATACTATTGTTAGGTATGTATTTCCGCTTCTGATTGGGAGACTGACAGTCATTCAATGTACTGATCAAGTACTGGTGTTTTGGGGATGTTGGTTGATCTCATAGTCAAATCTTGTTTTTACATGAATTGTGGTTTAGCATATATGTAGTAGTTATTTACGGTAGACAGTGGTGTACTTATTATTTTCAAAATGCTTCATATTGAATTTGTAGGTATGTGCCTTTGCCCTTATTAAAAACTTCAGAAGTAACAGAAAGCTGCTTAGTGCGTGCATGCTAAATTTGTTGGTATTTGAAATGCTTGGCATAGTAAATTATTGAATATATTTATCTGGATTAACTTTTCAGGGCTTACTAGTAAAATGGAATACTTTTTACATGAAAGCGTCTTCACACTAGGAAGGTTTTGAAGGCATTCTGTATGCACAAAGTACTTGTGATATAATCCACTTAAATCCTGTCTATTTAATTTGAACTGTAAAGTCAAGTACTAGTCTGGTCTTCTCCTGCATTAACATGTCTGGTATTCTATCTGCATTAGCATATGGTAAAGCTACTATTTTGCATACATTTCAGGTTCATACGGGCAGCTCATTCAAGACAAAACCAATTTGCATTTATGGCTTATTCTTTAAGAGCTACCTCTTCACGTTCTCTTCATGTCAATAATCCTTACAGTGATACTTCTGAGACCCATAAATATTACTTGTCTCTGAGAACACTACCATTTGGTACTATACAACTCCAGTCTTGGTTATTTAAATTTTTTGTGTGCTTGGACAGCTCTTTTAGACACATTAAAAATAAAATATAATTAAGTAACATTTTTGGTCAGCTGGGAGCTAATTATTAAAAATATATTACTCACTGGCAGTTATTTGCTAGAATCAGCTTTTATATGATTCTATGATTTTGTAAATATTATATTAGCAAAGCACAGTTGTATCCTGATTGGATCGTGTGGCAATGGTAACGGAGTGATCAGAATAATGTGTATGGTAAAGTCCCCGCCTGCAGCATTAATTATCTGGATGTAGAAAACATAGGTCTAAATATATTGTGAAGAGGATAAAAGTCTGCATTTAACTTCACAGGTGAGAGCTGTACATTTCAGTAACTAACTCAGCTGTGATTTCCATGCCGTGCTAGGACTCTAGATGTTATAGCACATATAGATTTATCTAAATGTGAAAACACCAAATTGCAATTTTATAGTAGTACGACTCCTCTAGTAGTACTTTTATGGTAGCACTACTCTGATGTCCATTTCAGAGGTTTCCAGGGTGAAAAGTAGTAGGAACAATAGCTAACTTATTAATACTTCGCCCTTGAAAGAAAGTCTGTCTGTAGAATAATAGAGCGGTAATTTATACAAGGACAGTTCTCTTTTTTTTTTTTTTTTTTTTTTTTAAAGCCTAGCCTTGTCATGTTTCCAGCATCAGTATCTGAATAAATTATACACAAACTAAATTAAGGTATCGCATAAATATTTTTCACATCTGACTTCTGACTTTTTCGGAACCAATCCAAATTTTAGTTTTCTGAACTGTGCTAATTAGTCCAAATCACAGTACCTATTTTTTTCAGCCCCATCTGGATTCACCTCCTTTGTGTTCCTAACTAGCTGAGTCACTGTTTGTATGCCAAGTGTAATGATAAATACCTACTTTGTGTGAGTTACATGAAAAAGACGTGACATGATTTTCTCAGTTCTTTTGCATGTTAACTTGCACAGTATGGTGTAGCTAATTAAGAAAAAAAAATTCTTGCATTATGTTACTTAAGACAACTAAGACTAACTTAAGAAATCTCCACCTCTTCCCTCATTGTCTTATCTTTTCAGTCTAAGACTTGTAATTCTCTATGGCTTTTTTCTTTCCTTGTGACTTGGGTAACAATATAATTTAGTTTTACCTTGCCTATTTTATGGTTTTGTTACTGCTGCAGTTTCTTATTTTAGATGGATGTCTGTATCTATTGGAAAACCATCATCTTCTAAGTTAAAAAAAAAAAGATCATTGCTAGATAATAAGCCAGGAGCCTAAGGCTGTGAGAATTGTCTAATGAAGGTTTCATCTTCAAATCATGTGGAACAGTTTCTTTCTGAACTAAAATGTGATCATTATTGAAAAAGGAACTTTTGCCAACACTTAGCAGATGAATAGTATCTAAGATGTGGTAGTTTTATACCTTATTTTGAAGGTGGGTTTCAGACTAATTTCTTTTTTCTTCTGAGTAAAAGAGCCTCCCTATACTGGAGGTTTCAACATGCCATATAGTAAACTGAAATCTTCTAAAAGATGATTGATGACTGATGTCAACATAAAATTGCAGTATAACCAGGAATAAAAGTACTAGCTCATATGACCATCAAAAAAGTCATAAATTGGGTACAAAGAGTTTTTTACTCAGCCTCTGTTGAAAATTGTCTCCAAAATATTGAATTAGATATGAATGTTATTAGGTATCAATTTGAGAAAATTTAATTGTACAAAGGAAGTATCTATAAATTGCTGTGCAATGTATTATTTTAGTAAGTGTATTTTTATTTATATTTATTGTTCCTATTTTTTTTTTCTCATTAAATTGTAAATAATCTATCGTCAGTAACCTGTAATTCTAAAACTTCTGCGGCACATAATTTTTACTAGTTTTTCACTGGTATTACTGTTTCTTGTAAAATAAGGCACTACATTATACTTTACTTGGGATGTAGTTGATACTAACTGGCTGACTGCAACAAAAACCCCATGGTTGATCTTCATTTGAAGAATGCTGTGCAAGACTATACTTATTTAAATAAATTTGCTGTTACCAAGCTTATTTTGCTGTCTATTGAAGATATTTAGTGTCGGGGATATTAACTGAAACTCTCTTATTGGTAGTCTCCAGATACTATACCAGAAGTAAAGGATCTGCCCTTCTAGAGATAAGTGGCCTTAACAGGGCATTGGCTTGTAAATAAAAGGAATAGATGATAATGCAAAGGACAAATAAATGTATGACCAACACATCTGTAAATGTCCATTTCAATAACCTGCAATCCCTGTCTTAAAGTTATAAACTGTTTTAAAAATAAATTGGAAGTCTTTACACAGCTGCTCTTAAAGTTTGACTTATTTTGTACTTAGCTTTCTGTAGCTACCTCTAAACACAATGTATGTCCCTGTCAGGTTAGTTTCTGGAGGGAAAAAAAAAAAATTAGAAAAAGATCATTCTATGATTGCATCTTTGGTTGCCAGGATAATGTTCACTCTTCCTAACTGAGGTACTTTCCTGAATTGACCAGGAAACCTTTAAAGGTTTTGAAGAAAAGAACTTTATATAGTTGTTTAAAAAATCCACCAGCAGAGTCTTAGGAAACATCTCAGTACATATTTAAAAACTATTGTTTTAGCGATACAAAGCTGTTTGCTACAAAGAGGTAAAGGCTAACTTCATCTTGCCTTAAGACAAAAGGATGGGCCAAGTGACCTCCTGAAATCTTCTCTAGTCCTACTTTCCGTGATCTTATGGCTATAGCCAGAATACATAAGAGCATCCAGTTTTTAAAAACATCTTTTCAAAAAGGAAAAGCTGCACATTTCTAAGTATTTGTTAGAATATTCTATTCCTTTAAGTAACAAACATTAATATTGTGTCTCGGAGGTATGTATTCACTAGTTACAGCTCTTAAAGCTCTGTGTTTGTGATATTGATTGTTTAAATAGTGTCTTTCTTCAGGACTTGAGAAAGCAGATCCATGGAACTAAAACTGCTAAAAATCTGCTAAAAAGGTAGATCTTAGATAACATTGGTCAGATAAGTATGTTTGCTGTATTAGTCTGCCAAAAAAAGTTTTATTGGATGATTAATTCTCAAATACTGAGATGAAGTAGTTCAGTGACAACTGGGGGTTTTTGTTGTGTTGGGTTTTTTTTGTCTTTTCTTTTTGGATGTTGTTTGAAGAATGAATAGTACAGTACTGCTGCTAAATTTAGTACCCCCCAAAATAATCACATACTTCCTTAGAAGCATTTTTTAAAAGTCCATGGCCATTAATTTGGTCATAATTTCAAGTTTAGAAGAGCAGCCATTAGAGACTTTGGCCAATGCTGAAATACAGCCAACTCTCAGGGATTAATGGTTTTCAAATACTTTGATTTCATTTGTGACAAGTGTAAATTACAGTCATTGGCTCAAGCAATAAGACTTCAAACCCACTATTTATAATATTAATAGTTTAGAAACAATACAGTTTCAAAATCTGTATGTCACTGTTTCTTATTGTGTACTTAAGCACACAACACTGCTCTGCTTTGTCAGGAAATGGAGCAATAGTATTTGCAATGTATACTTCATCCATAGTTCTGTTGCTATAGTAACTGTTGCCTTTTTCTCCTATATCTAACAGTATCCTAATTTATGTAGGCAGGATTACCCAATCAAATAAATATAATGATTTTTTTATGAATGCCATTAATTTTCTATTCATTCTTCAAAAATTTTATAGTTCATTACAGACAAATTCTTCTGACCTGCTTTTGCAAAGGCACTTTGGTTTGGGAGAGTAGGAGGGGATTGAGGAGGGAAAAGGTATGGTGGCTCTAGAGATATTTTTTCATTAGCTTTGTATAAAGCATGCAAAATGAGGGAAAGTTTCCTCACTTTGTTTCTAAGATGTTTGTACGTTTTGAGGTGCTAACAGTAAGTTGTATAGCCCGTGCCATAGGGTCTCTGACCTGAATTAAACAAGGACATTCATAAAAATAATCTTGAATATATAGAATGTTTGCTTGCTTCGATTTTTTGCAAATAATCCAGAATTTTGTGTTTAAAAATATGTGGATGTGCCAATCAAATGACTTTTGGCTGAGAGGATTTATTTCCATTTTCATAATTTTAAAATAATCTGTAATTGGAATATAATTCAATTTTAAAATAATCTGTAATTGGAATATAATTCATGTTTATTTAAAAAATGTATAAAAGGCCCAAAATGCTTTAGAAAGTAACTGGATAGCAACAAAATGTTATTGCTAAATGACTTAACAGAAGGCTTTTGCCCTTTGAAAAATAATCTTGGCATTTGTTGTTTAAGGAAATTACATTTATTTCCTTTGAATCTTTTTAAATGTATATGATTTCCATTCAGCAAATATCATTTGAGCTGTAGTTAAATAGGGTATGCCATAGTATTTGTGTAGGTAAGAGGGTTAAGATGCGATTAAAAATGCCTATTCTGATATATCTACTAAAGGTGCCATGTACCTAGTTTTCAAATGACCTTGATTTTATGTAAATGTTGTTGGGGGTTTTATTTGCTGATAATTCTTTTTCCTTGTAAACATTAAAATGAGGTTGTGGAAAGAGGTAATTTGTTGAACTATGTTTTTCAGGTTATTTCATCCTTCCTATATAAACAATGTCCCTCATAGTAGGCACTTATCCCATACTGGGCAACAGGAGAATAGGATGTTGAGATTTACAGTAAAACCTTTAGTGCATCACAGCTCCTTATTGTATGGATCTATCCTGCCTTGTACCCATTACAGAAGTATTTCCCAAACTTTGTCTCTTGGGACATTTTTTCCTCAGGCACAAGTTGAGGCCCATGATGGATCTCCTTGAGCTGTCCTGGCTCTCTTGGGAGCCAAGACAACAGCTGGGCGTCTTTTAGATGACATAATTTTTAAAGCTGCCTGGAATTTTTTAAATGTGTAGCTTTCACATCTGTTCTGGAGTAAATGGCTTGTATCTTTCACCGGATCTTCCCCATAACCTTACATTTCTAGTACAATTGCCAGTTATGGACACACTCTGTTTTCAAAGACTGATTTGTTTCATGTTTCCTCATCAAGACATGCTGACCAGGCTTATTTCATAATGAATTTTAATAACAGGCTGAAGGTGCTAAAGCTACTAAACCTCAACCGCTTTCATCAAGGTGCTATGTATTGTATCTCAACATAAAATTAATTTCTGAAAAGAAGCTTCTTTTGTTAAATAATTCCAGTTGCTATTGCAACATTAATCTTTTCTTCGTGATCTGTGAAAAGTAATCTAAGACATCACCTAAAACTTGAAAAATTAATTTTCAATATGTACAGTAAGGATCCTCCCCCATGAGACTTCCTTCCTTACATTAACTTCACAGAAACTTAGGGGCAGTTTTTCTGATGGGTACCTATTTTTCCATTTTCTGTGTTCTTCACATTCATAGGAGATACAATATATGCACATATCGTGTCTGTTTATGTCGTGCTTTAACCCCAGCCAGCAACTAAGCACCACGCAGCCGCTCCCTCCCTCCCTCCCTCCCCAGTGGGATGGGGGAGAGAATTGGGGAGGAAAAAAAGTAAAACTCGGAGGTTGAGATAAGAACAGTTTAATAGAACAGAAAAGAAGAAACTGATAATGATAACACTAATAAAATGTCAATAGTAATAATAAAAGGATTGGAATATACAAGTGATGCACAATGCAATTGCTCACCACCTGCCGACCGATGCCCAGTTAGTACCCAAGTGGCGATTCCCCCCAGCCCCACTCCCCCTGGTTTATATACTGGGCATGACATCACATGGTATGGAATACCCTGTTGGCCACTTTGGGTCAGCTGTCCAGGCTGTGTCCCCTCCCAATTCCTTGTGCCCCTCCAGCCTTCTTGCAGGCTGGGCATGAGAAGCTGAAAAATCCTCGACTTAGTCTGAACACTACCTAGCAACAACTGAAAACATCAATCAGTGTGTTATCAACATCATTCTCAGACTGAATCCAAAACATAGCACTATACCGATATATTCTGTATTTCTCTGGAAAGTAGTTCATGGGACTTTGGTTGCTGTATAAGAACTCTCCAACTTTTGTATGTTTTGGTTCTGTGTTGTGAGTATAATTCATCTTGCTAAGAAAGAATGTTATGGTATAAGCTTCACTTAATGGCCTGAGGGAGGTGCCAGCGTTCAATCTCTCCGTGGGATATAAGCCACTTCTTCAAGACCATTTGTATGGTGAGGTTCTCTCTGTTAAATGTTAATGATGTTAGTGTTTCAAAAGCTGTTTGCCAATCTTGCGTGTAGCTCTGCAGAACAGGGAAGGACTTGATGACTGTACTGAAAGAGTTTACAGAACAGTAGTGAGACTTAGGTGGCCATCTGGGGACTAATAATATCTCCTTGTGAGCACTGAGGTCCCTATTTGCCATAGGGAGCCTACTTCTCCCCCATCCTGTAAGAGCATTCTTTGGCTTCTAAGGAAAACCACATTTATTAATATTCTCCAAACCAGTCTTATGTGCTGTGCCACTGCATCCTGGTATAGAGGTTTGACCTACTGAGTAAAGAGGGAACTTTTTGTATATTGTCAACAAGTGGCACAGCTGAATGAGTTTGAAACCTGTCTTTGTCCTAGTGGGAGCTCTGTGTTTCTTTGCAGTGGAAAAGTCCCACAGGAAATGAAGAATTCATTTTCTTTCTGTGAATTTCTTACATATTTAGGCCACAGATCTGTAAATCTTTTTAAAGCATTACAAATATCTAAATCAGTAGACCTTTTAAGTGGAGAGGTTAACATACTGCCAGTGTTTAAACAGAATTAACTTTTTGTCCCAGTTATTTAGTTTAGTCTGGTTATTTTACTTTTAGTTTAGAATTGTACCTTCACTTACACTGGAAATATCAACTGGATTGTTGCATGTGATGCTGTCATGCTTAGGGGTTTTTTTGCCCACAATAAAACATGCTGTTGGATGTGTATTTTTTAAAGATAGTTATATAAAATACAGGTTAAAAAGGACTACATTTTTTTCCCAATGGTGTATACACTTAACAGCATGTTTAATTCATCCCCTGAAGAACATGACAGTTCACTTTTAAGATTTCTCTCAGCTTTTGCACTGAAAAACAGGGGTTTGAAATTTTGCTAAGCATCTTTGCACAATACATGCATATTCTTTCCAGCCTTATGACAGTTGGTGAATGTGCATTAAGAGATCATCTTCCTGTCCCCCACAGGAGATCACCTCCACACAACATATGCAGCATTTATCTGCCAAAATTCAGAAGTCTTTTGAATCAAGCTTTTCAAAAAATTCTTCCATCTGGAGCTCTTAGTGTTTTCCAGAGATTCCAGAAATTCTACTAAAAGAAATTTCAGAACGTTTCAGAAGCTATAGTTAAGCTTAAATATTTTTTTAAAGGAAAAGTTCCTCTGAGCATTGTGAAATAGGCAGCACATCAATTTAAAGATCTGTGTGTGTATTTCTGTGTTTTAATATATAAAATGCTCTTTACAAGCACATAAAAGGCATATGTTACATATACAAACAAGCAGAAATAAACTATAGCTTTTTTTTTTTTTTGCCTTTTTTTCCCCAGTTAAAAAAGAGGTCAGTCTACAGGACTAGTGTCACAAAAACGGTATACACTCCCTGGGAGATTGTTTGTGATGTTCTCAGCACGTCATTCATTCAATAGTAATACTGATTGCAAGTTCATAGTATTGGCAAGTGAGAACTTTATGCTGATTCTAGATGTGAGAACTTGAAAAAGAGAAGCAAAGATGGAGTAGCAAAAACGGAAATTGCAAGCCCTTTGTTCTTCTCACACTATTCTCTTTGATTTATATACACAGGATCTAACTCCCTGCTTGCCTAGACAGGGCAAGGAAGGAGAAGAAGTGATATTACGAATACTAAACAATCTCTTCAGTTCAGCTTTCTGGCTGGGAAAATTTTAACCTTTTTTCTGCTAGCTCTGCAAAAGTATGCTTTCAGAAGCAGTAGTCAGCACAATAAAAATGAGTATGGAAGAACAGGGAAGGGGAAAGGGATAGTGGAACTGGTGTGGTCTTGTAAGTTCCCTAG
Organism: Pandion haliaetus; assembly: GCA_013401275.1. Taxonomy (NCBI): domain Eukaryota; kingdom Metazoa; phylum Chordata; class Aves; order Accipitriformes; family Pandionidae; genus Pandion; species Pandion haliaetus. The sequence continues at coordinate 4,452 of VYZV01046055.1, read as the reverse complement.
ACATTGGGCTATTTCTTTTCAGTGCTAGTAATTTGGAGAATGACAATTGTGGACTGTGATAATGGTCAACATTCATGGACCAAATGGGTGCAACTTGCTTTAATTGAAATTATGAGGTAATTTTAGTGTTACATCATATCAGCTGACTTCATTTAGCCAAAGGCTCATTTTATAGGCTGTTTCCTAACAGGTTTTGACAATCTGATTTTATGAAATGGTTGTCTTGGTAACCCATTCATTTTGCTTACATCTATGAAAAAGCAAATGAGAAAACAGTAATCTGGCTAGAATTGTTTCTTAAATCTTCCACGATTTACTTGGTTTTATTTTCATGTCAGATAATATACAAACTGGAACCCAAAGTAATATAAATATGTAATATGTAACACTGAATAATGTCTGTATAGCTCACAAGCAGATAGATGTACTATCCTCACTTACTTGGTATATAATTCACAAGGGTTTTAATTATAAGCTCTTCAAGGCAGTGACCTCATTTTCAAAGACATCTGTAAAGTGCTAAGCACTATCTGAATAGTGACAGAAAAACTCTGCAAAAAATAGTTTGTGAAATGGAAATTGAATTACTTCTTTGTGTATAAAAATTATATATCTTATGCTTTCCTTTACTCGCATACTTTCTTAATTTTTATGTTTGTCAAAGTGCATTTGCATTGAATTATTAGTTTATATCATGTTTTCAACATACGCAGTATTATTGAGTATTTTTAGTATGACTGAGTATTTGTTTTTCCTAAGGTACAATACTTTGGGGGGTTTAAATGCCACAGGAAAATTTGATTACAAAAAAGTAAATAACAGGAAGGTTATTCA
>VYZV01046053.1:0-10037 GCA_013401275.1 Pandion haliaetus | reverse complement strand
GTTTTTGTTTTGGAAAGCAAGTACAAACTTAGCCATTTTTCAACTAAGAGTAAGTACAGTAGTCACGCTTGTATGATTTAGGAGGAAATACATAGGTGTCCTTTAGATCCTTACAGTTGACTAGTCCACATTTTGAAATGTGACACTTCATTTCCACGGAAGTTTTTTCCGCATGCATTTCATATTTGTATCATGGTTGGCTGTATGCTTATTTTTTCGGTGGTTTAGTTATAAGTGTATATATGATAGTATGAGGTGTTCAACTTTAAACCTGCCAGAGGCTTTGTCTGCAGCATATGGTTAAGAGATAGTGCCATCTACTTGGCATCTGGTCAAAGGAGATAACACTGTTATTTGTTAAGCCAGACACATTTGTTATCTTGCTGTAATGTACACTTTTGTTGAAGCAGCATACTTAAAACCAATTCTGAGTAGGTAGAGAAAATTCAGTATGTTTGCACTTATGCCACGAAACAAAACTAGTGTCTTTTTGCAAAGATCTCCAATTCTGTCCCTTAGAGTGGTGATTTTATGATTTATACAATTAGAGACAAGGGTGAGGCTATTTAATTCGTTTAATTTTATGGTCTGAGTCTTCAGTTGAACTAAAGTCTCTGAACTAAATCACAGCACACTGATATCCCTCAAACTGTCAAATAAAACATCTGTTTACGATAATGATTATCTTAATTTAAGAGTGAGTTCTATCTCACTCAGTACTTTTCTTCATTAATAGAAAGAATTAATGCAAGATTACTTACGGAGAGCACTTACTACTTAACTAAGAATTACTTACAAAGTAAAACACTGGTGAAGGAATATTGGAATTCATCTTAGGCTCATATATAACTTCTTTCAGAAGACATTATAATGATCAAGCACATAAGCTTGCATGATTCGAAGTCTGGCATTGTCTTCCCTATTTTCAGTAGAAAATGACTGTCTTGTCCATCAGTTTTAGCCAGGTCTCTGACTGCTTATAGATCAAAAGCGCAAACAAAAAGTTTGCTGAAGGTCATTCAGGCTCCAGCAAGTTAAAACACTCATTTTTATTGATGTGGCAGCTGAAGCACTGAAATTTATAAGTGAAAATTTTAGGACTTGATTGTCTGAAGTTAGGCAAGAAATTAATAGATAAGTACCTAAATAAAAAGCCTTTTTTGAGTGATGCAGAAGGTCCTAGTAACTGGGAGGCCTGAGCATGTCTGGTGAAAAACAGACTTCCTAATATGGGTAAATAAGGATCTGGATGTGTAACTTCAGGCACTTAAATTTGAAAAATTTGGTCTACCACTCTGTAATTTCTGCTTTCGATGCTGAGTTCACCATACCACACTGCTTGGGTGTATGTGTATGTGTGTGTGTGTGTTTTGAGATCAATACAGTTATAATTTTGACAGTAGCTTCCTAGAGAAGACCAAATGGAGATGTCAACTGTGTGAGGAGGGGCTGTGGACAAGGAACAGGTGATTGAGCGTATACAGACCAACAAAAGATTTTCTTCAGCTCAGTGGAAGGGGAGAGAGCTAGAGAACAACAGCATGAGGAGAGGGGGGACAGATAGGTAAATTAAGCTATAAATTAAATACATCGTATTGCTGTTAGGATTCCAGCTATAATATAATAGATGCCCAAAATTTGGCGTGTGTGTGTGTGCATACATACTTTTCCAAACTTCCCAGTCGTGCATCCCGTCTTACAGAACTTCTCTGTACAGAGGATATTTCTTTGTGCCTCTTGTCAGAAAGGGCCTGCAGAATGTCTTCTGCAGTCTTCAGTGAGTCCAATGTTGCATTCGGTGCTTATGGAAAAACAGCTAATTCAAGGTTTGCAGAAGAGTTGGCATGTTTGTTTAAATTTCTTAAATGCGTCACAGTGATAACAACAGCTAAACAGCATTTGTCCTGTGTGTATTTCTGTGTGCAATAGAACATTATATTTTCTTTTAACATATAAGAAAATATGAAACACTACAACAAAATAATATCTGCGAATCTGCCCAGGGTCACTCAGATATCTATCTAACATTTTACGGTACATTCAGAGAAAGACATGAGAGCAGATAAAAGACATTAAGGAATGAAACGAAGGTCAGTGGAAATGTTTTATATTTTTCATTGTTTAGATCCTGATACAGTAACTGTTCTTTATCACGCATAATTGCCACAGTGTTAAAAGGTAATTGTAAAATGCATTAGTCTTTGATCCATAATTTGAACTTTTATACAGGTCATGTAATTGTCTACATACAGAACTATTTGTCTGTGACTATTTAACAGGTGCACATAATTCATGTCTATTCCCTTTTAAGTAAGCTGAACTTACTTCTGTTGAACTTAACCAGGTGAACCATTTTTCAGCCTCCAATGCTGCAGTAAAAATGTACTTCCTTAAGTCTGGTTTGCTTGCAGACAGAGTCTGACACAGTAGATTTAGTACAGCTGCAGTATTAACGTTCAAAACTCCCATGCTGCACAGTTTTCCCACATGCTACATAAAAATGCTGTACAGTTTCTCTCTCCAAGGCTCCTCTATTAGGGCATTAACTGTATGCCTCCAGTTTGGTTAATGTTTTCACTTATGTATAATACAGTTTTACACACTCACCCAGCAAAATAAGTGTGGTAAAATAATAATTTTACCCAATATTGGCTTAACATTAATTTTCAAACTGTGAAAGTCAGTGGAAAATAAATCTGGGAGAGGATTGGTGAAATGAAAGATGCAGAATCACAGAATAAATGAGTCACTAGGGAATAACTAGTGCTTATATGTATTCTTAACTAGTTGTAAGAAAATATAATGGAGAAAGTTTCTACAATTATGAAGGAAGCAGCGTGGACTTATATATACTGTAATAGTGGGAAGTGGGGAAAATGCTCAAGAATCTGGGTTATTGCTTTTATTGTCTCCTATCACAATGTTGAGTTTTGTTAACTCAATTTCAGAAGGGCACCTTTTTCATGTTTTTGGTGTTTTTTGAGGAAGGTGTAATGGTGTAATGGCTTCAGAATGTACTAGCAAGTTTTTGAAGGTAGGTTTGCAAGTTATATTTCAAAAGGTGATGGAAGGAAATGTTGATTTCTTTGAAGGCCTGAACTGTAGAACCTTGATGGTTTGGATGTCGTTGAGTTTCTAGTGAAGAACAAAGTGGGCCAAAACAGATTTCAGTCTTCCATCTTTCCTTCTGCTTGTACATGATAGGACTGTGTACTTTCACAGTTGGATAGCAATCTGCCTCTGCATCATTCACTCCTTAAAGGCAATGAATGGCTTCAGTGCGTTTACTTTTACCAAACTTGAGAGTAGTCCACTACACTGAACATAGCATTTGAATTCATGCTTCAAGTTAAACTATTTGTCTGCAAGATGTGCATTTTACAGACTGGATTTCATTCAGGAAGATTTTTGGAAATGTAAATAATTTGGTTTATGGAGTAGATGGATTTTAGAGCCCCATGATAGGTAAATAACAACAGGAGTACAGCCTCTTCCATTTCTTTTCATGTCAAAAGAAGTTGTATTATTTTTATCTTCTAAAGAAATATTTCCTAACCTTTATTTTACCAAGGGTCCTTTTTAGCAACCAATTACATTTTTTGGAGCCATATCAGTTTTTCAGTAGAGTTTTGGAAATCACTCCTCCCCTCTTTATTCAGCCTCTGGTGGTCCCTCCCCTCCAGAAAAATTTCAGCTTTGATTTCTTACGGGGTCGGCAGTGGAGGATAGGGAGCAGTGCAAAATCCTTGCTGGGGTTGCTGCTGCGTCTCCCGACGGGAGCACCGAGTCCCATAGCCAGCAGCACCCTGGAGGAGGAAACAGCATAAACATTCTTCATAAAGCAGAGAAAATAGGTGCAGGGAAATATTTTAAATTGAACTATAATGAAATTATTGTTTATGGCCCAGCTTCTACCTTACATCCAGAATCTGTCATTTAGGTGATTGGGCCAGCAGGTGGCAAATATAATTGAATTCAAGAAAATAAATAAGGAAGTAGGCTGGGGATTGTTTGCTAAAAAGAAGACATCTAGTTTACTAATTAGGAGGATTTATAGGATGCTGTACTTAAAAATAGATGATTATTGATAGCTCATCTTAATCATGAAAGTTACCTTATAGCTTATTTCCTACAACCAAAGTTGCTGCAGCAGTCGGATGTGTGATTACAGCATGCAAAGGAAGCTGACCTTGTGTTAGTCCACCTGGCATGGACAGCAATGTCTCAGAAACTGAGGGCAGGGGTTGTAGGCTGTGCTGGTGCAGCCTGAGTACCTGTGTGCATTGGGTTGCACTTCTCACTGCAGTGTAGTAGGTGTAGAAAAGAAAGAGTTGTATCTGGTTCTGTGTTAGCAATAACCAGCAACAACAGACTGACTGCACTAGACACTGTTATTTTCATCTGGAAACTTTATGAGGCTGCACAGAAACAATGTTATTCATTTAGAGAGGAGGTAGCAAAAGATACGGTATATTATGTCTGCCTTTGAATTAGGTAGAAAGTGAAAAGACGTTGGAATTTGTTTTAATTATAAGAGAGTGTAAGAATCATAGGACTATAGAAAACTAAGATGGAGATTGCTTCTGAAATTCTCATATATCGAAGTAGTGATCTAAAGGTATTTTAATGGAAATCAGAAGTAGATATTAAACTAAAATATTTGTCAGGGGAGACTGCTGAAGTGGAAGTTAAATCAATCTTTTTTTTTTTTTTTAAAAGGAAGTGGTGGTGATAACTCTGGCACTTCATCTCTCATTAAAGTTGTTTTAATGTTCAAAGCTATATCAGTTACTGGTGAGCTCATCGTGGCAGCCATGTATGAATTACACATTTCCCTATTTCCCTATGCCCTTATCTAATTCATTTCTCCGTGCTACACTTTGAAATAATTTTAATATGAAGTATATCAGGAAAACAGAGTTGTTTTATTCTAAGTGGAGAACTCGAGCAGAACTATTCCTCACAAAAAGTAACAAACATCCAGAGTGAATTACCATGAAGGAGATTGCAGCTGAGATTATAAATATTATTTTGAGAGACTTACATTTCCTTCTGAAAGGAAAGAGCATTAAGGGATATTTTGAAAATGTAGAAGGGGAATAATAACAAAAAAACCCTGTAAGACAAATTTGGCTCACCGGCCTTTTTGCCATTTCATGTCTAACATTCATTTTGGAGATATAACAGTTGCATCAAGCTGAGGCTAGTTTAGTTTTATGTGCCTGGTAAAATGGAGTTGATTCACAAGGATCTGGTACATTCTCTTCTGTCACCTAGTATTGCTGTTACTATGTCTGTACATTATTTCAACCAACCAAATACATTTTTTTAACAATTTGGAGAAAAATAAATGAAAGTTTCAAAGTAAATATTTTATATTCATTCTCATGCATCCACTTGTTCTATAGAGCTTCTCTAGTGCATATGCCTCCAAGTAATTTCTAGTGATACAATGCAATGTTGAAGTAAAATAGTAATTAAAATTTAGATTGGAAATGGATTAGTTTCATTTGGTATTTCAGAGAGTTATGATTTAAGCTTTTCTTATGCCCAGCAACAAATAAATTAGTGTATAAGGAGTGCGAAAGCTATGCACTGTAGCGTTGAGGCAAATGCTCATTAGGAGCTATGGAATAAGAGGGTTCTTTAATACAGAAGACTTGCACTTTGCATTTGGCAGAGCTGTTCTGAGCTGGGTCTTATAATACCCCAGGAAACTGGATTTTTTTTTCTTTTTATTTGATAGGAACCAATAGGTCCAGAGATGTCTTGCTCTATTTGCCGTTCTTCAGTTGCCTCAGGAAGCACACCGCTTTGTTACTGGAACCTCCCTCTGGAAGCAGACTTCAGTCTTAAAAGACTAATGTGTCTCATGGACAATCCAACTTAGTGTAAAAATTATTTCAGTTTACTTATGATTTAATTGCAAAATTATTCAGACTTTGTGTATTTTGTACGCAAGTAATACAAATTTAGACTTTAGTATTTGTGCTACCTGTTTTTTGTGTGTTTGTGTTTAATGTAGCTGAAGGTGATTATGTAAAATGGGTTAGTTTGGATCTTTTAAAGGAGATGCCAACACGCATTTGCCCGAGTTACTTCAGCAGTGAAAAAGAGAGGAAGAATTCCAAACCCATCACCCTGATTTCACAAGTCTGCAGAGATCTCCAAAGTGGACTTATCTAGCTGTGTTAGGTAGTAAGTAGCACTCTACTTTTGTTACATACAAATGTCTGCATATGCGCACTCCCTCTCTGTACACAAGTAATCTATAGATCCTTACCTGTCTAGACATAAGTGTACATACACTTTCTGGACTTAAGTCACTAAACACCAAGAGTAATTGTGTATAAAGCATCTGAGTGTTTATATAAGTATACAAGATATAGAGAAATGCAAATAGTAAATTATGCTTGAGCAAATAAACTTGCAGTTTAGTTGTTGTTTCAGTTTACCGTGCTCTTACGCGGCCCTTGAAAGCTGTGGAGTAAGAATACCATGATAAATAGGGAAGGACAATCTATCTTGTTTTCATTAAGTGACCAGTATTTATTACACTGATGAAGTAGATGTCTTTTATTTGCATTCAGATATAAAGATTCCTTAATCTCAGAATTAATTCAGTGTAATAAGTCAGGGTTGCAGTTGTTAAAGGCGAGTGCTATCTTCCAGTACTCAGATGTTAATCAATATGAATTTTGATCTTGACAGCAATTACTATGATAATTATCACTATATAACTTTTTACATTTTTAGCAGCATTTCGTATTGGTGGGACTGCAAACTGTGCCTTCTTAAGAGTGCCAATTACCCTTTTATCTTTTTGAGTCTGTATGTGTTTAGTAGAGCCTTCGTAGGCTCTGGCTATCCAGATGAATCACTATGGTCTCTGTCGTATACTAGTGATGTAGGAGCCTTACACCTGCAAGTAAGCACTTCAGGGCATGCGTAGGCTGAAGTCAAGCACCTGTGAAGTAGCAGGACGGAGAGAAAGGGCATGGCTCCAGCTTATGGTTAATGCAGACAGGCGCAGCTGGGAGAATACCTCAAGTCTGAGACATTGTATCCCACCGCTGCTGTATGAAAGACCTTAGCCGGTACTAAAATTCAAATGTAGCTACAAATTTGGCATTTTAGAAGGAAAACTATGGGAGACAATCTCTTTTAGAGTCTGCATCCACAACTACGTAAACATATTGATAGACTTCAGCAACTAAAATCTCAGATGAATCTATGTTTCCTGAGCTTGTTCCAGCTGTCACTATTCCTTCCTGTAATTGAACTGTGCAGTGTACCATATCAGGTGATAGAGCTGAGACTAGACCTTATATTTAATGATACTTTCATGTTGAGAGCCCAATTAGTAACCGAGTGTTGAAGAGCATGGCTTTATGTAACTTATCTTTTATTGCAGTGGAACTCCGTGGTAGAAGTAGCGGTAGTGTTCGGTTCCCTAGATAGTATTCTTCTGTCTTAGTCATGAAACTTTCGCTTCTTTTGTTTTGCTTTTCTATTCATTACACTTTTTTTTTTTAATTTCTGGAACAAATTAAGGCCAAGTGCTATAAATAATTGACTTCTTAATTAGATAACCATGATTCAGTTCCAGTGCATAGCTTGTATTGCAATATATATGAAACATGGTGGCCAAATACTGCATAGTACAGTACAGCACTGGGATGTGAGTATTTGTAGGCATAGGCAGTTGATGTGATCCCACCACTAGAAGTCCTGTTATAAAGCCTGTCCTCTGCATTGCAGAAGCTCCTGCTACTTTGAATGTTCTGTGCATCACTCTCTCATCCTGCCTTGGTGGGTGTAACTCTGTAATTGCTTGGTCTGACAAACAGCATTTTAAGTCAAAATGAATGACATCTTTCTCTTGCATTTCCTTGAACCTACAAGAGTTTTCTCTGTTACAGCTGATAATTGTATTTGTCTTTGTATTTACATTAGTATCTTGGATCTATTTAAGTAGTGAGAAATGTTTTTGTGTTTTTAGTGTCCTGTATGGTTGGCAAAAGTTGATAGATCCAGTTATAATCACCCTGCATTCCCTGGTTGTAGCGCAGGTGCAGAACTTACCTTCTCTCTAATCTTCCTCCAAAAGAGAAGAACTACTGCATCTGAACATCACTAATTCACTAAATGAACAGATAATACTTAGCTCATAATTATAGGCATTCATCCCAAAAATCTGAATTTTTCTGTGTTCAGCCATCCAGAAGTGACAAAAGGTAGGAGACCAAAAGGGAGGCTTTGGTTGCTCAAATCTTGACTTAAAAAATTATGAAGAAAGCAACTGTTGTGTCTGGATTTCAAAACCAGGGCACCAGGATAGTCAGCTGGTGATGATTTCTAAGCAGCTGTAGTGGATTTTGTTCACAGTTCTCTGCTTTGACAGTATTTAAGCTTTGTTCAGTTCTGTGCGTGGACCCACTGGCATTGTCTTCATTGTGGGAGAGCTTTTCCCCTTTTAAAGAGTTTCTGTGGAATCTCCTGCAGCACACAGAAATTGTGCTGTACCTTGCAACTGGGTCCTACAATTAAAGCCTCCTAGTGTAGCAAAAACCACATTCTCTTCGTTGTTGTTTCACATTGTGTACCCATGAAGTGTCCTTCTGGACTTAGTTCTAAAGGAATAATTATACTATTTAAATATTAAACATCAAAGTTCTTCTTTTATTGTTAAACCAATATTAAAGTAGGACAAAACTGATTTACAGTTTATGGCATTGCATTCTAGAACTGCTGGCGTTGCAGCTGATGTCCTGTTTCAGCAATATTGGCACTGCCAGGAGGCTCAGAAATGTAGATTTTAATCAAAAACTTTATTTGAGATACACTTCAGTTAAATTATGAATTAATCTTTCCTTGTGAACTTCCAAGCTGTTAAAAAGGGCAAATGGCTGCAGCTTCCTTTGAAACAATTCAGAAGCCTGCTTTTCTTCAGTGTATGATTTCAGTATAATGGAATTGAAAGTTGTGTGTCTTTTTCTCACAGATTGTTATTTAATCACTATATATTAGCTTTCATTGCCCATTTGATATATTTAAGCTCATAAACTTCTCATTGAATAGATTGAATTTACCATTATGTTGTTACTTTTTATGAATAGAATAAATCAATATCAGTTACGGTGGTTTGCACTGAATTGTTTATTTTAAGGGATGTTCAAACTTTACTGAAAGAAAATGGAAGGTCTGATGGCCAGTCCTCCACTTTAAAACTCATTATTTGCTAACACTTTGAGATACAACCTGCCTCAACCAGCAAGTGCTATACATGTTATCCAGAGATACAAGGCTAATAAAATTTCCTAACATTCTTTGAATTGTAATATATTTTGCAGTATTCCCAAAATATAACATTTAAATACTTGCAAGTTGTTTTATTATTGTAATTGAAAGCTTTCATTTCATTATTAGGGAAATATTCCAGAGTAAGACTAGTATTTTTTTTTTCCACTGAAAATATCAACTATGTGTTGAAAATATCTGTCTGATATTTCCTTCTACATATGTATTATAAAACCTTCTATGAGATGTTGTCCTTCTCATTCAGAAATCAAATACTAGCAGATTAATGAGAACTGCTTTCTAAAATGTATTGCCCAGTTCCTAATATTTATGGTACCCACAAAACTTGAGAACATCTTTTCTGCAGAGAAGTAGCTATTAAAATATACTTATGCAGGAAGAGCTGTCTCTTAATTCAGAGTCAGAACTTTGGTTTGCAGGGGCTAGTTGAGCAGCCGTGATTCCAAAAAAGTGATGCACATTTTTTAGTTTTTTTGATTATGAGGAAATAGCAACTTACTTTACTTTAAGGATGTTGTTTCTTGCTTTTTTTTTGTTTGTTTAATATATGTTTATTATTATTAATCAGGTGAAGTTCCACATGAACAATTGCAAAAGAATGTATAGTGGGTATAAAAAAACTTGGGAATTCTTACATAGGTGTGATCATGCAATAAAAGCCCAGGCTTTGTGCTTGACAGAGGTATTTTGTTTGGGTTCAGTGTTGCTTCTGCAGT
>VYZV01046051.1:269-10428 GCA_013401275.1 Pandion haliaetus | reverse complement strand
CCTGGATATGGTTACAGTTTGAAGTACCTGCCGCAAGAAGCTGGTCAAAGTAGGTCTTTTGCCTGAAGAGATTTGCTGGTGCTGAAAGATAAAACTTAAGTCAGTTTTCTACTGTTTACTTCTCTTAGTAAATAGTCACCTCACTAAATTTGTTTTGTGGGTGTGGGAGAGACAATTACCTTTTCTGGTGTGCACTAGAAAGCTTTGGAAAGAAGCGTTCTTACCAAACCTTGAATGTGGTTTAACTGCGTGTTAAAGTCATGGGAAGCTATGAATCCTAATTCCCAGTTAAACATGTTTATGTCAAAGGTTTATTTTCAAGATAAAGGAAAGGACTTGTAGTGAAAGCATTTCTAACTTGTTCTGAGGTTGACGTTCAGGCAGCCTGTTTCATTGTCTAATGAGGCTAGTCATTTCTAAGGTAGGCTTGAATATTTGGGTTCAGTTTCCTCTTTCTTTAGGCTACTACTAGAATTTATAGTGCTTATTTAGTATTTGAAATATTTGTTCTACCTTAATAAAATACTGATGTTACTTCATGCAGACCTTGACAGATGCTGCATGTTTAAACTGTAATAAAAACCCTAGTCAAATTCGAGGCATGGAATGACACTTACTAAGATAATGCTGATCTAACCTAAAAAACTTCCTTACTCTCCAGTTCTTAAAACAGCTGGCATCATGTATCCCATCCTATATCCTCATGTATCCTATCTATTTTGGAGTCATGGGGTGTTTCTGCTGATCTAGTTTGAATATTGTAATTGGAAACAGCTGTTGGGAGGGTTAGACTCTGCTTGCCTGGAGTTGCCTCCATCCATTTCCAGGAACATTTTTGTTGCAGGAATATCTGAGTCATTCCTGAGGTGTCTTCCAGATATTTTGCATCTAGTATGCTATTCTGCGCTGATCATTTTCAAACAGTACATTCTCAAGTGTAATTTTGCTGTTGTTAACCAAACTGAAACTACAGGACTCAATGAAGTAACTGGATGAAATTGTGATATTTTAATAACAGATAAGATCATATTCCTTGATGGTCCCTGGGGACATGAAATGTGTTGACGCTTTTTAAAATTCTTGGTCCTGTGCTTTTTCTCAGAAAGCTGAACTTGCAATTTTTAGGTCACGTGAGGCAACAGAGTTGTGAATGACTTTGTAGGAATTAACAAACTTTGGAGAATATTCAAACTCACTTTAGGAGATAGGGTTACTGTCAAATAAGTACTATAAATCTTCACTTCAGAATGAGATAAAGTTGTAGCTAATGTTGCTGGAGGTGATAGATTATACTAAGTGTAAAGTACAGAGTAGTGCAGGTATTAGTTTCTTCAAGTAAAAAAAAATGATCCAGTTATTTGTTTAGAAGAACATGAGTCTCCATTACTAAATTTTCTTTAATTGTTCAGTAAGTGATTGATACAATATTTTGCCATTCTGGAAGTATTCTGGTCAAAGCATACTAACTGTAGTTCTTAATATTGTGCAGGTAGCTCACATATTTCAATTAAATTATTCCTGTTCCTTCAGATGTACCAAATTCTAACTCAGTTAAAAAACAGAGTAAAAGCAGGTGCTGTGATGTATCAGCTACTGGTTGTAACTGATGCTTATTATATAAAACAGTCTTCAAGGAAGAAAGTTAGTCATCATAAAAGTGACTGGGTAATGAGGTTAATATGACAGTCTTGCAAATCTTTATGTAATCTTCTCTTAAAGAAAAGGAAACAACTGGAATTCAGTTTTGATGTCAATAGTTTTGTGAAGGCTATAAAAATAACAATATAAAAATTGTTTTGTAATTGAAGAAAGGCACCACTATCTCTACTTATTAACTAGAACCTACTGTGCTAACTGTACCAACTATCTTTAAACACAAAGCTATGTTTAACTAGTCCCCTTCAAACAAATGCCTGCAGCAAATCAAAGTCCTCCTGTTAAGGACAACTGCATTTTCACAAAGCCTGCATTCAGCTTTATGTATAGGACTGCAGAATATGCCAGCTGAATTTGTGCCTGTAATGATGTGACTTTGGTGTAATGCTTCTCCTTCCCTGGTCTGCTCTCGTTGACATTGCATTTATGAGACTCCAGGGGATCAAAATGGGCAGAGTAGCTTCTTGACCTCTTTTAATCACATTCTCTAAGAAAATTAGTCTGATTGTATGCTCTGTTAATTTTTTGTTAATTCTTGGCCTACTGGCCAGTTTTGGGTACATTTTGACAGAGGCTTAGGTGGCTTGGATGTGATTGTTCCCATAAATTTCCTGAGTATGTGCTGCTGGCTAAAGAGGGAGAAATCTGTAGCAGTGCTCCTGTGAAGGAAAGGAAGCAAGCTGAGCTGGGTGTCTGTTGGCCCATTTGGGCTGGTACACAGCTACTCTGTTGGCCATTTTTTTGTTCCCTTTTAGTGTATGAATGTTGGGATTATTGCATTAAGGAGGGATGTAGAGGACAAATGGCACAGACATGTAAGGAAGCATGCTTTGATTAATTATTTTGGAGCAAGTTATTCTGTAAGAAAAAGCCATCTGAGAAATAGGACAAGAGGAGTCTTCTGAATTTGATCAGATGAGCAAGATGAATGAGGGGATAAAAACCGTAAGGTTTTTTCACCCATAAGCATATTTTTAGGTCTCAATTTATTGGGCTGAAGAAGGGGAGGACAAAATAAAGACTAATGTAGAGATATCAAGGATTCTTGCTTAATTTTTTTTTTCCTTCCTCCCTGCCGTGTGTTTGCAAAGATATCTTCCCTGAAGATACTGTCCTGGAGATGAAAACCCTTTTTTTTGTGCTGGCACCTGATCATCTTTCTTACTCTTGTGGATCTGGATAACCACTCTGTGGTCCAAGACTTTATGCAGCAGTTAACATGATGCTTACTGTGTCCAAGTCTGTTACAGGAGCACTTACCAGCTCGCTTCTCTGGTCGGTGGAGCTGAAGGTTGTGTTTAAATCCATGGTGGACCAGAGATAACATTGTATTTGTTGCACAGAGGACCTTTTGTGTAAGGTGTGAAACTGGGAAGACGTTAGTATGGACAGAGGTAGAAGCCTCACTCAAGACAGGCAACAGTTTTACAACTCCAGCTACAAGTTCCTGTTGCTACATCTTAATCATGTAGGATGATCTTAAAAGTTATTTAGCTACCTACTTGGTCTTTCCCTTGACCAGATTTCTAGCCTGTTGGACAAGATGCTGTTGCTGATGCTAACATGAATTGTAATTCCTATTCCTGCAGTTCTTATTTAATCGCTCCCTAACCTGGCTCTAAAAAAATGATCCTGGCTCCAACTGGAAGCCTGCCATTAAATGGAGCACAGAATTGTGGGGGTGGTTATCTGCAGGCAGGCAATAAGCAGCTGTAGGAGCTTTGAGAACTGCTTACTTTGGCTGAGCAGCCACTGAGATTCACTTTTTTGTGCCCTTATCTGCTCAAGCATGTTGGGAAGGGGCAGTTTCCTAGGAGTTTATCTGCAGCGGAGGTGAGGACTGATCTGTAGCGTGGTGGTTAGACAATGCTTTTGCCTGTCTGAGTGAAGGCATGGCAGTACATTGTTGAGCCAGTAAAGCTTTCACTTCCCTTCCAAATTCTTGGACTACACAAAGAACGGTTTAAAAATAAACTTTCATATATGTCATCAGATGTATTGCTGCGATGGGGATTACCAATGGGTGTGGTAAAAAGCTGACCTGTATAAATGGGTAATACAGCTACTGACAACACCCTGCTTGGCTCTGTGTGAACCTCTCTGTGCTGTAGGGTGACGTAGGATTCTACTGCAGGTTAAGCCTGTGTTTTTCTGACCCCAAACAATTTTGCACTGTGAAGGTTGAAAAACAAAATAACAATCAGAGTCCACATAATATGGAAGTATGCTTTTTTTGAGCTTCATACAATAGGGTTCTTGCCACAGTCTCTGTCGGTTTTATCATAATTATAAAATAGGACAATTCAGAAACTAGATATAACCCAAATTAATACTTCTTATGAAAATAAGTCAGGCTACATAAATTAAGGGTAGAAAAACTTATTCTGCATGAAACTTCATGTCAGGTGCTTTACTGTTGAAACTGGAATCTATGTTCCTCTTTGCTTTTGAAAGCAGACTGAAACAGAAGTATGTGGCAGTAGCTTAAAATTTACCACTTTCTGCTCGCTGGCAGAATGCTTGTTCTGAAGCAGTCTCTCTGGATTGGGTGTTTGCACAGTATCAGACTGTACTTGATTTGTTTGTAACTTATGTCTCTCTTCACACTGTCTACCATTCAGCAGGCCTGAATTTTGCCAGCATTTTATCTTTATTGGATTGTGAAGAACTTGACAGTAAACTGACCTCCCTGAGCCTCCTTCCACTACAAAATGTGGCAGAGTATTTATGACAAGCTTATCTTTAAGATTTGAAGTCTGTGGTAGCATGAAATTTTGCTATCTTCAGTATCTTACTGGAATGTTGTTCACTGGCAGTTATTGATGACTTGATGACTCAGGATGCTGCTTTGACTTGTTGGGTCAGGTTTTTTTAATTCTGAATTTCTTTCTTTGATTCAATCTCTTATGCTTCTTTGAAAGGGCTTCAAGGCTTTTGAAAATGATTGGCTGCCATAAAATCTTTCTGGTTAAAGAATTTTCGGTGAAAAGGAGCATCATCACTAACTTGATTATTTGTAAGGATCTTACTGGTTGGACATCATTGTTTTGACTTTTCAAGCATGTGTCAACTGTTGCACGAAGTACAAAAAGTGGCAGCTTTTCTTTGTCACACCGGGACACTGCTTGTTGAATTGCAGCTTGTAGTGAAATACGGATTTTCACATTGCTCAATCTACTTAAAGACTGTAGGTTAATTTACAACAAATATTACTGTGAAAAATTATTATTGGGTATTTGAGTTTTTTCACAGATTGTAATATTGATTTTGCGCAAACTCACCTGTCAGAGGTCCTGCTGAATTCGTTTGGACTTGTTCCAGTATTGAAGTGCTTATAGAAGAATAGTCTGTTTTGTTGCTTAGTAAGGTTAGTATAGGCCATATCCAGGTATACTAGTGCTTTAGTTTCTGTGCTTCTGAGAGTATGTATTGTAATCTAAACTTGGCAAACTGAGCTGTTGTCAGTTAATGAGTGGAATTCAGAGGAATTTTCTTTATATAACTAGTCTGAAATACATACTAAAAACAAGTAAGCATGACTAACGGGACACGTTTTTACTTTTAAGAGAAAAGTGCAAAGACAAAACAATGTGGAGTAGTTCAAAATGCAATGTAGTAGGTTGAAAATGTACACATGGCTTGGAGCTATTTTCATGTTCTCATACTCCCTCTTGAGTAAAAAGAAAGCAATGGTTCTTTTTAAGCTATGATAGCCTAAAAGGAATTGTTTGGTTTTTCTCATCCATCTCCTTTGTAAAAGAACTTGTAACATAATTTTAGTTATATTTCTCTGCTATATCTCTATAATTAGTACAGCAGCTTACTCATGCTTATTTCACTTAGGTAATCTTTCTGGGGAAAACAATTTAAGTGACTTATTTTTCAATTGCTTTTCCAGAATTCTTTGAGAGCAGAATGAGTAGTGGTACTGATGTGATTCACAGAGTTCTTCACGTAGGTTGTCAGTTAACCTTGTTAGGCAGCTAAGCACCACAAAGCTGCTTGCTCACTTCCCCCCTGCCAGTGGGATGGGGAGAGAATTGGAAGGGTAAAAGTAAGAAAACTAGTGGGTTGAGATAATGACATTTTAATAAATTTTAAAAAAAGAAAATAAAACCAAGAAAACAAGTGATGAAAAAAAAATTGAAATAAAATCTTGCCACTAGCTGACAAAATGCCCAGCCAGTCCTGAGCAATGGCAGCCCTGGCAAACTTTCTTGCCAGCTTTTATTGCTGAGCTATGGCATGGGATATCCTTTTGGTCAGCTGTCCCAGCCGTGTCCCTCCCAACTGCTTGCCCACCCCCAGCCTACTCACTGGCAGGACAGCGTGAGAACCAGAAAAGACCTTGACACTGTGTAAGCACTGTTCAGTAACAGCTAAAACATCTGTGTGTTATTACTGTTTTCATCACAGATCCAAAACATGGCACTATATGAGCTATTCTGAAGAAAACTAACTCTATCCCAGCCAAAACCAGTATATTTTTTTTTTTTTTTTTTTTTTTAATTCCAGGAAGGATTGGCTTAATCTCTAATGAAGCTTCAGTCAGCATGCTTTTACACTTATCTGCCTTACTGCTAACAACCTTAGTGCATGTCCTCAGCTAGAGATTCTGATATAAGTTTTAAGAAAATTGTCATTCTTCACATTCTGATTGTTTAAGCTGCACAGAAGGGTGATTCATTATGCAGGAGGATGTAATTTTAGTGTGAGACTGTCAAATGATTGTGACGGGTAAAGGTAGTGAGGTAATTGTGTCTTGTTACTACACTATTATTATGTGATAGTTCTGTATGTAACTAAACTGTGCTGCCATGTGAACATACTCTTTTTGAGCTTTCTAATTAACAGAATCTAAGTTACATCTGGTTCTTAGTTGCTACTGTACATGTGTCTTGTTTACGTCTTCTGTAATGTAGATGTCATTGTGCTTTTTGGACATCAGAGCTTGTTTTGACCTTAAATCTCTGGAGGAGGGTACATTCGGTCGCTGTGCAGGGACTTTCCCATGTCTTAAGAACTGTGTAAGCAGACAAAATATTGTCTTCATATAACACAAATACCATTATATTACTGTTGGGATAGATGGGGAATGAAACGAAGGTGCAGGAAGATAGTAGTTGGAGATCTGCTAAAACTATGCCATGATTTTAAAAAAAAAGATAATGGGATTGTTACTTTTTGTATGTGTGCACATGCACAGTAGCCTGTGTGTGAATTAACTGTCATAGAGCCCTTGGGTATTGGTGAGGTGCAGAGATTTGTGTTTGAGCAAGCAGTTGTGGGACTGAGACAACTTTTCCAAATATACGGAATAACTCATTTGTAGCCTAGGAAGGCACGTTGAATCTTTCCACTCTGCATAAACTAGATTATTCTTTCAGTTCCTGATTGACTTGCTGAAACTGGGTATTTTTAGGTTTTAAGTGACACATTTGCTCGCTTTTCTCTGAAAAAGTACGCTAGCTAATCCTCACTGCTGCTGCCCTGTCTTCGTGCTTGCTATTTAAGCTGGAAATTCCTTCAAATGTCTGTTTTCTTTCCCCTGCAGCTGTCATATCTCATGTTTTCTTGTATGGTGTTGACTCACTGTGGCTTCCTTTTTCAATTCTTGCTTAGTAAACTAACAAGAATTCTTGACAAATACTGTGTCTGTAAAAGAAAACACTACATACCAAAATGTAAGTCTTTTCCCTTAATTGCTCTTGGATGCTGTGAACCTGCTTGTGCCCTTTCCAAATGGTGAAGGCTTTCTTTGCTCATGCTACAAAAAAGATGAGCTCGGTATAATTTGTGGAATGGCTTCCAGTGAAAAAGCAGATAGCTTTCACTGAAGATAGCAGAATTGAAATTAAGTCCTTAGATATGTAGGGATTTAAAACAAATCGACTTCTAACAGTGCATGTGGGAGAAGGGAAAGAAAACTAATGATGTAATATTTTTCTTCTAGATTTTTTCATTTTATACCTGTGAATTTTCTGCAATCCAAAGATGGCAGCAAATAAGCCTAAAGGACAGAATTCACTGGCTTTACACAAAGTCATCATGGTGGGAAGTGGTGGTGTAGGAAAATCTGCTTTAACACTACAGTTTATGTATGATGAGGTAAGAATCTGCACTAGAAATTATCTCAGATGTCTGCTACCTAGTGTTACTTAAACATTCGTTAGTACAGTTATTTTCTGAAGGGGTCTAAATGTATATGATGTGGTATGAAAGTAAG
The DNA here is from genome assembly GCA_013401275.1 of Pandion haliaetus. NCBI lineage: Eukaryota > Metazoa > Chordata > Aves > Accipitriformes > Pandionidae > Pandion > Pandion haliaetus. The sequence continues at coordinate 2,546 of VYZV01046051.1, read as the reverse complement.
TGATTAAATTGAACAGAAATATTTTTTGAGATTAGTGATTTGCCCTCTAGAGATACCTGTGAAGGTATGATTTGGCATTTTTTAGACTTCTAAGATCTGTCATATTATCAGTGTATTTTGTCATTGTTCACTAGACCTGTTAGAACTTATTTAGGTATGATAGCTCAAAGCTTCTTCAGTTAGGTGAGTTGCATGATGCCTGAAATGATGACCAATTTTTTCCATGTTTTTTATGCTGCTGCTGAAGAGAGGAAAGAAAATCTGTTTCTTGTTTCCTTACTTTTTTCCAGTCAAAGTCATTCTTTTTCATTAAAAGGCAGATGTTATGGCCTCAGTGTCCTTTAAAAATTGATACTAAATATATTCAAAGTCAGGACTGCCTGATAGCATAATTGAGCACAGCCAGATGTGCTTGGCCAGAAGCAGAGGCTTGGGTAGTGCACAGACATTGATGTTTTGCAGTTACCTCTAAAATTTCCTTGTAATGGCTGAAGAAAGCAAAAACCTATAAACTGTTGGGGCTGATGGAGAACCTGCTTTAACTATGAATCATTTAAGTACTTCATATAGCCTAAATACGTATGCTTACTTATTAGTTACTGTAACCATGTAGGATGTTTGTTATATCCTCATATGCAAATAGAAGCATTTGCCTTGTACAGGCATGTTTTTAAATCATGAAGGTTTTTTGTTTTCTAGTTTGTTGAAGATTATGAGCCCACCAAAGCAGACAGCTACAGGAAGAAGGTGGTTCTGGATGGGGAAGAAGTCCAAATTGATATATTGGACACAGCAGGGCAGGAGGACTATGCTGCAATTAGGGACAACTACTTCCGAAGTGGAGAAGGTTTTCTTTGTGTCTTCTCTATTACAGAGCTGGAATCCTTTGCAGCAACTGCAGACTTCAGGTAAGTTATAAGGCAAGATAATTATTCTAATTACTGTGAGATAATTAGAAGTGATTTTTTTGTTTGTTTGTTTGTCTTGTAATGTCCTTATGATAGTCCAGACTGGATGACAGCTCTTACCGTAGTCACATAATGTTTTGAACAGATGCCTAGCCATGCCTCTGCTATCTGTACCGCTTCGGATATCTTCGCTGCTGTGTTTCTGAATACTGAGAAGGCTATTGCCACAGAGCAGATACATAGCAATGTCAGAAGGCTTCTGCCCTTTGTAAATCAGTGTTGCTGGCACTTTTGCTAAGAAATACTATTTGTGAGTAGGCATGCTGCTATCCAAAGTAATGGATCTGAGAAAAATTGCTTGTAGACTGTATGCTTGCATGTAATGTATGTATAATACCATGTACTCCCCAGAGCTGTCTTTTTCAGTTCTTGTTTCATATAGAGGATTATGTTGTGTTTCTCTCAACCTGTGAAATACCACCTGGAAAAAAAGGGCAGCTGTAGCATGTCCAGCTGTTTATACTAGAATACTTCATAGTTATAAAGATGATGTGACTGGATTCCAGTTGAAAACTGCACAGAAGAACCACATCTGGTGATGTCTGTCTGCAAAGTCTTAGGCAATGTAAAGTATGCGCATTGTATTCTGGGAGAGTGAAATGCATAGTATCAACAACACAAGTCTTTCTGCCTCTTAATATGAACAACAGTGGTGAGAAGTATCTTTGAATAGTCTGTGGTAGCTATGCATTTTGTGTAAAGGTCTGTTGTAAATCTGTCCCTTTGGTTTTGCTTGGATGGAATTTTGCTCTGTAAAAGATACTGACGTAATTTTTGAATTTACAAGATGAAAGTTCTGCATAGTGTTCACCCTTCCCATCAAAGTCAGTATTTTACTTAATAGGGAGCAACATGGTAAAAACAAAATTTGGAACTGCATCTTTCTGGTGTAATAAAGATTCAGTCATGCAGCATATTAAAACCCTTATAATTGTAAGAGACTATTGAACAGGCAGGAGTATATTACAGGTGTTTAATTTTGGTTGAGAGAGAAAGCCTGTTTAAATCACTCATTGGTATATTAAAAAGAGGGCAAAAGAGACAAGAACGTTTTTTTAACCAGTTCGAAGTGTAGCGAAATAGGAAAGGAGATAACCTTTGAGAGAAAAGTAAAGAAACAAATATAAAAAGAAATTATCTGCCTCCCACTGAAATAAGGCTTCTCAGAGATGCTGTCATGGTTCAGCTTAATTAGCACCAAGTATCAGAATATGTTTAATATCACCTCTAAGGGAGAGGAAGAGGTATTGGAGAGGGGAGAAAGTGAGTTTTTTCCTCTTCTGGTGTTCTTTATTTATTTATTTGTGTC
>VYZV01046046.1:47918-78132 GCA_013401275.1 Pandion haliaetus | reverse complement strand
AAAAGGGCAGAAATATTACAGAATTAGAATGTGTAGCCAGTGTTTACTTTTCTGGTTTGTCTAAAATGCATATAACCTGTCTTGTTCTCAGAAGTCTGACGGCTGTTTGGATCATCATTAACTGACCCTAAAAACTCTATTTTTCATTAACAGTTACAGAATGCAGCCTATGAAAACCCAGAAGCCACTGATGGCAAGATATCATGCATCACTGCAACCAAAACTAGGAAAAAAAAAAAAACAATTCAAAGAAGAAAAACTATATCTTTTGTGGATTTGAACTGTACCTGTCTTCTCTAGCTTCACTCCTCAGCTGGTAGGCCACATACAGTAATAGGCAGGCAAAAGCAAGAACAAAAAATGCATTCACAAGTGTTGGTTTTGTCCAGTTTGATCACTTGGTGCTTAATGACAGCTACAGAGTCACTAAAATTAAGTAGCCAGATTACAAAGATCTAGTGATAATGAACAAGTTAATGCTGCCTCTACCCCACTACCTCCATCCCCCACCCCCATAATATAATGATATCTGCCTACTAAATCTGACTATTTAGAATAATAACAAAAACCTCATGGCAGTGCAATCTTTGTTCAGTACAATATGAGAAACTTGCAGAGAAAGGAAAAAATCCTGAGGCAATATTTTCACATACATTAAAAATATATGTGCAGGGTGTGATATCCCATTAACAGACATCATATGCCTCCTCTGGAGATGTTAATTCCTAAGCTCATCAGGGGAATGCGTGTGTGTACCATGTGTATGTTCATCGGTAAGGTTTCATAAATTGTTTGTCTCTAGATGAGACGTTACATGCATCTGAAAACTTACATTGCTCTTGGTATTAAAGTTAACTGAAAAATCAGTTGTGTTTGTTCCCATATTTAACGTATTTGCCATAACACGATGTAGCAGCAACTGATGAACAATGAGAAGGAGCACTACTTTTAATGAAGGTGAAGAAATGGTGGGCTTAGTCTTGACCTGTACTCTAATGAATCTCAAAGTGAAAATAATGAAAGAAGATTCTTCCAAGTAATGAATTAGGGCTGTGTTTGTTTACAGTCTTGGTGTACACCTTCTGATTGAAAAAAGGTAGTATTTGAGCATAAATTTTTTATTCATAAATGCCAGAGTTTTTCTACTGTATTTGGCAACAGGCAATCCCTTTTAAAATTAATGCAAACTAGAAAGCATGCTTTTACCTTCAAAAGCTGATTATTATAGAATTTTTCTTCAATGAACACTTTAATAGGTTTCCACATGAGCTTTACCTTTACAGTTATACATTTCTAAATTATGCAGACAAATATATGCAATTTCTCATGAGGTCTCTGTATTTCATTGGGTAAAGAAATTAAAACTAATGAAAATTTAAAATGAATCAGATGATGTTCAAATCAAAAATCTTTCATGTCATAGAGGATTTATAACCCTTTTATGTGAATGTCTTACAATGAAATGACTTGATCTTGGTTTCCTTACAGACTTGTTTTAACTTTTGTCCATGAAAACTGTTATTTTGGCTTTATTCGGAATTTTGTAGTAAATTGCTATAGTTCTTGACACTAAATTTTCCACTATATGTACTTGTATCACTCTGCACTGCTGTTTTACTGGAATCTGAGTCACTCAAAAAGAGTGATAATGTTGGAGCTTCAGGATCTTTCATAGCAGAACTAACTGGGTGATGGTATCTAACAACTGTGTGATGAAAAAGACTTTTTTGGTGATCTTACAAAACATTAAGTGTCAGGGTAGAGATGGTTTCTTTTGTATGTTAAGGCTGTGAATCCTGAGGTGAAAGGATAGATGTGACAAAGAATAAAAGCTCCTTATGACTTTACAAAATCCTGACTAACTACTGAATACATTTATATACCCACACAAGTTCTCCTGCAAGGTTTATAAAACGGCAGGAGCTCCTGAGGAGGCTATAAAACCTCCCAGACTCCTGAGGGTTCGTGAAATCCATGTGAGATCTTGTGGAACTTGTAAACTGTCAGTGAGGTCCTGCAGAGTTTATAAACCCTGGCTGGACCTTAAACAAAGTCTGGGGTCCTGCAGCAGTTACAAAGCCCACCAGGACTTTTGAATTGTTCACGGCATTAGTACTTCACCGAGGGAAACACAACTAACCTTCCCAAAACCGTAATGTGCTCTCTAACATCATGCATTTACTTGTAGGAGCAGTCAAGGACATGAAGAATCACTAAATTACAGAGTTGCCATCTACATATTAGCTTGCTGAAGATGAAAAAAAGTCTTAAGAGATTAGCGATGTTATTCTCTTTATTACAATGCTCCAGACAAACTTAACGGTACCCATTTGGCAAACAAACCCTGTAAAATGTTAAATCAATAGGTCTACTGGAAATAAAACATTTTCCCCTCAAGTAGAAATGAAGACAATGTGTTCTCAAGAGGGATGTGCTTGAAAATTAATCCAGCCGTTGTTGGTCAGTGATATAAACAACCTGAATAAAGGCAGTGGTTTATATCTGTTTTGGGTAAAAAAAAAGATTTTGCATCCTTTGCTAAGTAAGGTCCTTTAGAAATTGCTCAAAAAAGTTGTTGTGTCTTCAGCTATGTGATGTCCTTTAGAAACTACTCAATTTTTGGTTGTTTCTCTGAACCCAAGAACGTTCAAGCCTTTCCTTGGCCTTTATGCTGGCTGCTGGAATACCTATGTATTTTAGTCATCAGACAAAATGTGTAAGGACAGAGAGAAAAAGAGCTATCACAAAGTGTTGGTACATTGGGGACTGACCAAAGGGGAAGGAGTCCTCACACAACATCTCCCTTCTCCTGGGACTGCTTCTGATGTAACTGATTACATCAGCTTCAAAAGATCTCTGGTAACTATTAACTTCCATTTTCTTCTAACTCCAGAAAAAAAAAGTCAAACATTAATTGTGGTGTAATATCCTCTATTGAGTGTATCAGTATCTCATAAGTAGAAACTGACATTTATGTTACTGAGCTTTTAAACATTACTTTTGTTTCACTGATAGGAAGCTGAATCTTCTGGGTGTACAGGAAGTTTTTGTCGCAATTGGGAATTCAGTTCAAATAAACAGTTTGCAATCTCTTCAGATGTTAGGTCGTGCTTAACGTTGACTCTATTTAAAACCACCTCTTCTTAAGGACACATTTTTTGCTTTCATCCCTTTGTATCTCTCAGCTGCTGCACCTTAGAACCTCATTTTAGGGGAAGGAAGGTTGATGAATGCTGTGTGTGGAGAGCAGAGCAGTTCTTTGTAAACATTTACCATTGCTTCTTATGTGGATGAATACATAATGCTTCCAAGTACACAAATCACATTTTAGATTTAGATCTCATTTACATAATACATAAGAATGCAGAAAATGTCCCAGAGGGCAAGTAAACACTTTGAGCATAAAATGGAAACAAATTTTGAGAACCATTTCCTTGTTGGTTTCTTTAGCGTGCTTTAAAACCAAAGAGACAGTTATTGCAGAAAACGTTGTTCTCAATCCATCTGCATATAAAGGTTGCTTTGGATGAGGTAGTGTCTGGCCGTGCTATTGCTCGTCCTGCTGCAGAGCACCCCTCACACAGGTGAATTTCAGGAATGCAGTTCCCAGTGACACATGCTTGGTTATCTGCATAAAAACAGTTATGCATCTAGTAACAAAACAAAATCGTTTGTCTGAAGTTTCCAAGTCCTGTATTAAACAAGAGGACCTCAATTCCTACTCTGTTAAGCTAAGAACATTACTCAATGTTTGTTGGAGAAGGCCACTTTGCATTTTTCATAATTTTCTACGATTGTGATTGTATGAACATTTGCATTACAAACACAATTTCCGGCACTGTAGACCACAACAGAGCTATCTCGTGGTTGCAATACCTTGACAGTCTTTTTGTCAGCTGGAGAGTGATGGAAACCAGAAGAAAGAACATGTTAAGATTAAATTCTCAAGCAAGTAGTGACAAACTCCTTGTCCTTGAAGCTTATATAAATAACTTTCCTGTGTTTTTTTAACCTGTTCCCCCCTCTCCCCAGCCACCCCAGCAGCAAGGCATGTCACTCTGATGGTTCACATCCATCTCCTTTTATTGATGTCCACTGTGGTATCTGCACAGGTCATCAATTTTGCTGCCTCTCTGGCAGCCGCTGGGAACGGCAGGGCAGCCTTGCAGGACGTGGCGTGTGGGGGGAGGCTCAGCTCGCTGCCGGACTCGCGGTTCCAGTCGGATGCCAGTACTGGGGTCTCATAAATCTTCTAGGTGACCCAGGTGAACTCTGAGGCTCAGAGCTCACTGAAAACTGATCAGGCCTCTGTTTAGTTTAACAGGCCCTTTTCAGTGACAAGTGAAGGGTTCAACAAATGCACAAAACAGATATATATTAGTTCAAAAACTAATGGCTTTTAAAAGAATGTTTGACAATTGTTTAGGGCTGTCTGTAGATCCATTATACTGATAAACGACCAACTTGGTCTACACCAAACTGGAGATGGACAGCGAGAAAGCAACCTTGGTTTTTATTTTTTTCCTCCCCTGCTTCCCCAGACACTCCCTATCTCTTCGGTGGTTTCATAAGAGCCACATGTGCTGTGGTGGTCAGGAAGACTTAAAGAAGGCAGCAAATGTACCTGTGCAGCTTATATTTAACCTTGCAATCAAACTGGAATTAAGCAAGGCTGCAGATGCCCCCGGTGACCTGCTATTGACTGCCTGAACTTCTAAGTTAGGGTCAGTTGGGGCCCAGAATAGGAGGTCAAAAGCTGGTCAGTGCTCTTCAGCTCCAACATGTTGAATAGAGAGACTTTATTGCTGTGATTTATGCAATTTGCACAGACAGGTTAAGGAGACCTTAAAACATGCCACAGTGCTCACTTACACTGGGTACACCAGCCACTTGGAAAATAAATTCCGATTGTCCATATGAAATCTCTTGTGGATACGCCTTGAAGTATTTTACCCTCTGTACTCTAAAGATTCATTCCCACACTCGACCCCTGAATGTGACAAGGTTAGTGTTTCCAGATTTATTTAAACAATATGAACGCACCAAACAAAGCACTTTACAAAACTGATTAATTGTAAAGGCAGAATAACAATCAGTAATGAATTATTTTTTTGGGGGGTGCAGAGCAGCTAAACTCATAGAAAAATTGAGATCTTAAATCAGTCACAGTGGCAATTTGAACACAGCAAAAACTAATTTTTAACCAATCCACAGGTATCAAAGTTTGGTGTTTCCTTCTCAGCTTTTACATATCTTCTTTTATGTACCAGAAATTCTAAAGTTGATGGGAAACAATCAGATATATTATAAAGGACAGCTAAAAAAAAATTAAGAGCTCTTATCAGTTTGTAACCAAAGGCTTTTTTTTTCCTGGTGAAACTTAATATGGATTAAATTAATCTTAGCTTCCCCACCGAAAACAGTTTCATTGTCTGTGCTACCTGCTGCTCAATATCTAGGTCTTTCTTGAGCAGAAACTGCCAGTGGTGATGTGGATTTTCTGACAGACTCATCTCCGACCACCAGACTTGTTTTCACTTGTGATCAAAGCAAGAAATTGAACCCTGGTCATTGAAGGTGAAAGGGTAGGGCATTTTCAAAACCTTTTAGTGCTAACTCCTCTTCCTTGTAGTAGTTCATAATTCTTTGGTGTGTGTTACCTTGATTTAATACATCTAATTTAACAAGATATTAGTCTGTAATAGGGTGTAATTGCATTTGACATCATGAAGGGAAGGCAAATGTAAAATTTGCCATGCTCCACTGAAAAAAATGGCTTTAGCAAAAATGTAGCTACTCATTTTCATAAGTATTCTAAGGATGCAGTTTTAATAAGCATATTCTATGCCCTGAATTATATTTACATGAAGCTCAAGAATGGCTGAACATGAACTGTTTGAATCTGTCAGGTAAGTGCACCGTTATTAATAAATATATTTATAACCAGCTACAGAACAGAGCAGCCCTGGTGGTTAAATAGTAATTTGTTTTTAAAGAACTTATACATATTATTCGAAGTGATAGACTGGTCTGTCATAAGCATAGTGCATATTTTTAAGGCTGCCAGAATGTGTATTTATCTGAAAGCCTGGAACAGATCCAAAAGACACTTCTCAAGTCAATAACACACATCGCAACCTCCTATAAAAGAATCTTTCTCTTGTAATGAAATATAGGAAAGGCTATCAGCTCCTTGCTTATTTCTTTTAACTCAGAGATTAAGGTACACAGTGTGGACCACTGATTTACACATAAAAGGGTCTGCAAACAAGTAACAGGAGTAGAATATGATCTCTCACCAATCTGCAGAGCTAGCACTGACAGCTGTGGTCTTGTTTTAGCCTGCTGTGTGTGCTTACTTAAAAGCAAGGCAGACGGTCTTCCCAAAGCACAGAAGAGTGTTATTTTTACTGTAAGTTTCCACAGATCGCCCTAAACTTGTCTCAGACTGAGAACAAAAGTTGGCCACTTGTATCATTATTGATTAATTGGCATTTTTAAGGACATTGTCATGAGTCTACTGATTGTTTCATGCTTTGCTCTCCACTTTTTAACAGCAAGTGATCATTGACTGGGCTCCTGAACGGTTACAAAACTACCACAAAACAGATACTGGGAATAAGGAGGTAGTAAGTGAGAGACCTAACATCCCATGTCTTTGATTATATTCTACAGTAGAAGTATAATATAGTATAAAGCACAGAGAACAGTAATTCTCACTATTACTTTCTTTGTGAAAAGGGCTCTTCCTAGTAGACTGTCTGTCCACCCAAATTCCCACTGTTTTTTCATGCTATTCTCAGCCTTCTGAGGTGGTCAGCTGGTAAAGGACCTGATTGTCTATATCTCATGGTCCAAAGATATAGCTTTGTTTTATCATTGTGGCTTGCAGGTGGGAAGTCTATCCCACATTTCTAAAGAATCTGTGACAGAAACCTAAGAAAAGAGAGTCTAATTTCCAAGCAGGTCTAAATTCGTTTAGGCATTTCTGTGAACTAAGAAAGGTTGAAATCCACCAGTATAAGAGCAAAAAATTTTTAGAGGTTCAGTTCAGGGAAAGCTTCAAAGCTGATTTGAATCCTATCCAAGTTTCATCTAAAACTTGAGCTAGATTTCTCACAGGAACATGCTCTTTCAATGTATTTCTGAAGTTCGACTCCGGATAGAATTGCAAATGCTGCAATAATGCTGGATAATTCTTTGCACATTGATAGTTATGCAAAGCAGAGCAATCCCAAAAGGAAAAACAAAACCTTCCCTGAACGCTCCAAAATACTTTTTTTTGTGATGGGTACAATGCACAAATTTCTTTAAACTTTTTCATTTTCTAAGTCTAAAAAACATTCTAGATCAGCATTGAGAATTGTGAGGAGAGAGACTCTTACAGCTGTAAGAAGCAAACTTGTTTTGGAAAATATACCAAATTTAAACAGCAGCATTTTAAGAAGAATTCTGTATCTAAAACTAACATGATGGTGATGAAGAAAGAAGTACTTTTGATGCCAGTTGGTCAGCTTTGGAGCAATATACTTTTTAAATTGACAAAAGACTGTATGATTTGGAAAGTGACAATCCTAAATATAACCACAGCTTCTGTACAGGGAGAACTGTTTCTAAACAATTGGAAAGATTAATAGAGTCACAGGTCAGATATACATAATTTTCTGTACTTGTTTTGTAGCAGCCTTTCCAGAGGCAGTTCATTAATTTTGATGCTCCTTACCGCTGCAAAAGCCAATGAGAAAAACCTCAGAAAGACCTAAAGTTCAGGCTGGGAAGGGTCTGCCTTTATCATATGGAGCTGAGTTTTGGTGCATCTGAGGTCTGAGCTGGTGAAAAGTGAATGAAAAGTTGGATGGATGTGTTATGATACTTATACATTTGTATGTAAAATAAAATAAAAACGGTTATCAACTGACAGGATTTGGTCCAGATGGCAAATTTCAGCCCAAGAACAGATCAAGACTAAGCCTGCATATGGATGAAGTAGGTCCAAAGTGAAGGTTAATCTGGTTATTAATAATATAGCATTAATGCTGTGTCATAGAAACATAGAACATCTTTCATCTTTGTGTGAGGAAAGGGCAAGATCAAAAGGATTTTGGTGCTTAATGTTCACCCAAGTGCAACATTTAGACTTCAAGTACCTGGTGCCTAACTCTCAAAACCAAAACTGTACATGAAGTTCTCTTTTTGGATTTATCTGCATACTCTACAAAGAAACCCCAAACTTGACTTACTGACATGTTTGCTCACCTTTGACAACAGACCATAAAGACAGACTGTTGAGTATTTTCCTTATCCTTTCTCTTACTTTCTTTGAAAAGCAAATTCTTAGCCTGCAAATTCCTAAGCAGCTTGGACTTCTGAGTGTTCAGCACTCTGTACACATCGAGAAAAAAAAGCTGTGTTTTCAGTCAATTTTATAATCATATTACTCAGTCTGGCATTCAAATAGAGTCAGCTTTGCTATCCCTTACCAAGAAACTTGGAAACTGACTTATTCTTCATTATCTCACCCGATGAAGACTATATATTATATTTGATTCCCTATATTAATATCTTAAATGTTTCATTACCATGCCAGGATTAGAGAGTTACTCAGACTGATGAGCACAGAGGAATCCTAAAACTCTGGCAATGTGAAACATGTTCTTGACTGGCTTCTATAGGAGGATGCTCTAAATAACTAGATTTGTAGCTAGGCTTTACATTTTAATGTGAAAGCAGGTGGCTTCTTAGTTTTATCTTCTGGGAATACACTGTGGAACAGACAAACATTGACTTTTGGCTTTGTGGCTTGCAAAGAAAGTCCTCTCATGGACTTCATATAGGGTGGCTTCACCTTTCCATAAATAAAGAAATCTATAAGCTCAAACTCAGGTACTTAGCTTATTTTCACAAGGCTTATTGTAACTTGTGTTCAAAAGAGCTTCATGAGAAGTCAGGTTAAAAACAAATATACTATCTGCTTTTAAGCAGAGTATGAAACCCCATCTAAGGTCAAAACTGAGGTCATAAAGAGGATAATATGGGTTTAGCATGCAGTGCAGCTGCTGGATGCTGTATTTAGCCTGTGAATAAAAAAGAGCTTTTGTTTCAACTACTGTTACTCCCTGCATCTTTCTAAGTCATTTCTTCCCTCCGCTAACAGTTAACTTTAATGTGTATCTATGTGACAGCCAGCTATTTACTTTAAAATGTCTGATTTTAGAAATAAAGCAAACAATCATGATACAAGTTTAATAGGCTGAATCTCTCTTGAAAAAAATGTATTTATGAAGGCACATGCTCTTACAGTGACAAAACCATTTTTTTGGTGGCAGAAATCAGTGACTCCCATCATGTGGTGGGATGGCATAGAGGAGGAATCAACAACAGACCAAGTTCTGAATTACTTATATTAGGATAGAGGACCTAAGGAAACAAGCATGATTTGTAAGGAGTTAAATTGAGAAATCAAATAAATAGCCCCTCCTCAGTGCTGTATCCCTCTTCGACTCCACAGTGACCAACTGGAGAACACGGCAGTCAAGGGTTTTTTTTGCAATGAATACCAGGAAAAAGTTGGAAAAGGCATATTCCAGAGATAAATGGAGAGGACTGCACAGATTTAATACACTAAACAGAACCATGGAAAAAATCTAATTCCATTATTCAGAGGCTGCTGAGTGTATTTTACCTTAGGGAAATGTACTTCTACTCATTTTCAGTAACTCTATAGTCCATTTCAGCCTCTATGCTTGAAAATTAACAGCACGTTAACAGGACTATTGCCTGTACTCGTGGAACTGTCTGTTTAGGATTAGGCCATTAAATATTGATGGAGATAATTGTTCCTGCACTTGAACAGCAGAAGGATAGAACTGAAAGTAGTTTAACTGGCATTTGCATTTATGCTTGGTAAACAGAGCTGGGTTTGAAAGCACTGAACATCCAGTATTGCCTTCTGCACAGTTCACATTCCAAAGCACCACTGATCACAAAGATCAGTTTGATAAAATGTTGTAGCAAAGGTTAAATCAAACCATTTGAGCAGTAATTTATCACATCTAAATAAATAAATGCAATGACAATACATAATAAAATACATCTAATTGTCCTTTGGTAATTATATTTTCTTTTTTGAAGGCTCATCAGTCACAATTTCTCATGATTCCAAATTTAAGTGTCACCTTTTGTCTGCACATACTTTTCAAATTGTGTTTAGCTTGAACAGCAAGATTTTTAAAGCCAGCTATGCACTGGAGGAGAGCTGGCTTTTCATTTCTTATATGTTTTCTATTAATTTTACTTTTTAACCTTTGTACCTGAATCAGAAAGTTTGTGGATTACTCTGTGTGATATACATCACCCAGGAGGAAATAGTTTGCTCACACCCAGTTTTATACTTCATTAAGTAAGACAATTTATCATACAACTGGTCAATCAGATAAGGAGGACCTTATCCTGTGATCATATATTCCCCTGCATTATTTTACTCCGCGTTACTCTAAATAAACTCAATATGAGCTCTTTGCAAAAGTGATGCGGCCAAGATGCATCAAGGTGAAATGACTGATAGTTCAGCTCAAGAACACCGTTTAAGGGAAGTGCACAGCACAACTTGAGAGAAGGCTGCCTTCATGGGCAACGTTCAAGGTGCATTAAAGAAATGAAGAGAATGGACCCATTCTCTGCAAGTGGTTGTATGCCTGACGTTCTCTGTGACCTGCATAGGTGAGCGATGCATAAAAAACCATTCAATTCAATACTGTGAATTACCTCTGTCTTGATAAATGACTGCTAAAACCTGTGTGCTTCTCTCTATGGGAACTACACTTACTTGAATGTGAACGAAGTGTCTCGAAGTTATACCAAATTAAAAAACGTGCTGCGGCTGTTAACGAAGGGCCTCCTGCACGGGCTCTGAATATGATGCCCATATATCAAAGACCTCTGACATTGCCTGCCACTCGATCTGGACACAGGAAATATGGGATTCCAGGCAGATGAGAGCTGAAACTGAAGATCCAAAACCCTTCCTTGTGCAAGTGATTAGGCGCAGCTGTTTTGCTTCACATTTCGGAGCACTTGAACTCCGCAATCTGCCACATTTTTACTGGACTGCATATGCAGAGGGTAAAAAAAGGTATCATGCCCTGGCTAGACAGCAGATGTGGGGATAAAGAAATGTCTCCATTAAGAGAAAAAATAAATGAAAAAAAATTCTTGAAAAAAGCACAAATTGGGAGGCAAGAAGTAGAAATTAAAAGGAGGCTATCAGAACAAGCAGACGATATAAAACTGTTTTCCCAAGATAAAAGAGGTTAAATCTGCAAAGATTTTCCTCAAATGTTAGAAAACCAACATATTCACTCTTTAAAAACAGCTTTGCACTTCTAAATCTGCCCAAAGGTATAAAGTTTTTAGGTACAAAGACTAGGGAATCTAGAAACTCAAATGCCACCTCTACATTTGCCCATTTTGTATAATAAAACAGCTTGCTCAACACTATTTCAGGATGATGACTCCTTCAGCCCAGATCAACCATACATAAATACTAGGCTGCATAGGAGAAGTTATATGAAAAAGCCAAGCCTAACATTTTCACAAACTCTCTTGGTGCTCTTAATTTTCCTAGCTCCAGGTCTGTACTGTAAAAAGACCACAAAATGATAAGGATTTGCTCAGAGAAGCCTCTTCTGTAAATTGATGAAACCATTTTATTCCACAGTTTTGGTAAAATAGCTGTGTAAAGCCCGACCCTACCGCACAGAAGCCTATGGGACATTTTCCCATTGACTCCAGTGAGACCAGGATCACTGCTTTCAGTGCCAACTTCTTATTGAAGTTACAGGAGAACTGATGGCAGTACAACTTTTTAAAAAATGTATTAAATGAGGAGGCAGCTGATATGTTCAATGAAGGAATATAGCAATTCAGTGTAAAAAGGGTCTGAAATATAGTAAGGAAAACACGTGCATTTGCAAACATATGTGTAAGAGGAAGTTGTATGAAAGATTTAAAGAAAAGTTTACTGTCTGTACTGTCCACCAGCAGAGAGCTTTATACAGCAAGAACTCTTTGGATTCTTTCTGTTGATTTTTTATGACTTAAAGGTGTTTGAGTTGAGGTACTTCTCTGATCACTGTGCAATAAAAAGAAAATTTTATGGGACAAACAGACAGTCTGTCCTGGGTGTCCCGAGCAGGGAGCGTTTCACAATGCAGAAGCCCCTGACTCCAGAGCCAGCAACCGATCAGGGAAATGGTCTGACTTTGACAAAGGGGGTGAATCCTCTCCATCACAAGTCCTGCAGTGTCGCCGGAGAGAGAGTCTACTTTAATGAGCTTCCCAGTTGCAGGGAAGCTTCAGTGGGAGTTAATACTTGAAAACTTTACCTTCACTGCTGCAAGGGTGTGGGTGAATTTTTTTCACCCTTCGGGATAACAGATGCTGTCTGTCCCTGTGTATAATAACAACAGACACGCTCTTATTTTACCTGAAGTAGGAATTGTGTGTGGGAGGGGACAGATTTCATCTGCTGTGGTTTAAAGTTGTGATTACTGAGTCCTCCTAACACTCCCATCTTTTACTCAGTGAAGACAAAGCCCTAAGGGTTTCCTACATCAGAACATAAAGCTGACCTCTCTTATACTTCCTAATAACACAAAGGTAAGTGTTTTCTTATGCCCCAACTGCAGTAAAGTTTTAAAACTATTTAAAACCAACTGCTGGTGACAGGAGCAAAACAAAAAGCATGAAGCTGGGGCAGGAGTGATGTGAGTAAGGTTATCATCTTGTGAAGAAAAGGAGAGTTTTATGTCACTTCTCATTGTTCTGGGGCCTCCTCTTGGAGGAAGCCATTCTAAGAAACTTTATCATACTTGATACCTTTCTTGAAACCCTATGTGCCGGCATAAAATTAGAGCAACAAATCCTCCTCTGCTAAAAAATAAATCATAATCATGACAGGCTCAAAAATAACCTGAAATCATGACCCAAGAAGACAAAAAGAAAACATTGACAATTTTTTGATTTATTTTTCTTCAAGTGATACCCTTGGTTTCAAAACAAACTTGATTTGAAGGGATGGGGAAGGGAAAGAAAAGGGAGGAAGAAGAAGAGGAAGGGGAAGGGGAAGGGGAAGAGGAAGAAATCAGCAGGTAGGACAGAGCAAAATAAGCTTAATAATAAGGGAAATTGGGTTGTAGGCTGAAAGAACAGCTGTATAAAAATGAGGTCCTGTAAAACCTGGTTGTATAAAATCAGATATAGCAATAACTGTATGCTCCACTGAGAAAAAAGCTGTGAAAGAGAGCATTCAAACCATCCAGAATTGGCAAGAAAAATTAAATTCAGAATAAGACACCTTCATTAAATAAAATGGTATGCTAACACTGGTAAGCCATTTCAGCATTTTCATATTGCACTGAAATTTCTCAGACAGGGTATGGAGAAGAAATTGTCTTTCTATGAGATACATGGTGGGAGAGGAAAGAGAAGGTATACTGATGGCACCAAGTCAAACATGGTAATGGAAGGAGGTAAAAAATGGTGAAACCTGAACAGCTGATAGAGAGTAAGCCAGAGAAATACAAGGAGGAAGACTTCAATATAAAGATGACAACCAAGAGGCTTGAAGTGGAAACTTTGGTGGTCATTTAGAAACACACAACAAATACAGAAAACACGTGGGTCACTGAGACCTCTGCCCATGTGACACTGTGAAAGTCTGAGGTAGCTTCAGGTCAATTTTCTGAAGGTCTTTGAGGAATGAGAGTTTCTCCACATAGCTTTCCTGGAAAGGCACTGTAGATCTTTGACTCATATCTCAAAAAAATGTAAGAATAGGACAGGAACATGGCAAAGGCTCATAAAATGTTTGGTAGAGCACAAAGACATCTTATCTCTGCTGATGTTCACCTTCTCACACACTTTGTGGAATTAGCTATCACCTGAAGTCTGGAGGGGAGAATGTCTTGGACAGATATGGAGGATGTTTACATCCTGAAAGAGTGAAAAAAAGGAACCCTTTAAAGAGAGTAACAGAAGATTGTGGAAGCTGTAGTGGAAGTCTGCTCATGGATGAAAGTGCGGTGAGAAGGCAGCAAGGAGGCAGATGAATCATGGATGTGAAATGTTCAGCACCCTGGTGTAGGACGCTCTAAAATGGTGACTCAGGCCCCAGCAGAGCCTCGAAATGAGGAGAAGGTTGTCAGCTCTCTAGGGCGTGTTTAATTTCAGGATTTGTTGTAAAGTATCACACTGAAGCTTGCTTTCCCATGGAAGGTCTGTAAATCTCAATGTTGATCGGCAACAGTCATTTTAACACTTCTACCTCCTCTAATTCAACTGAAAATTGGAGATCCATGAAGTCAGACAAAGAGCAGAAGAGTGTGTAAGTCAGAAGCAAATGCCCCAGTTTCTCTAAACTTCTCAGATTCATCTTTCTTTTATTACAATATCTCCCTTTCCTTTCTCTGTTCCCTGTTACTTTTTGTGTTCTTTCTTTCTCAACTGCCTCTTCTCCCTTTCTAGTGTTTCTTTTTCTCTGTTCTAACAAAACTGCTCTTTCCCCCCATTTCTATAAAGTTCCCACTATTTTGTTCTAGCCCTACATTAGTACAAAGACACCTTTCCACTTTGCTCTTCTCTACCTTCCCTACCTCTCCTCAATTGCACTCTCTTCCTTCGTTTCTCTTTTACTTTCTTCACTTTTTCACTACATTCTCCATGCCAGAATTTCAGCAACAGATCAAAAGGGAAAACCTGGGAACACAAATTAGAGATTTGATGGCAGCCAAGCGTAACTAAATAAAAATGCTTTTGCATTAGCCACAGTTACTAACAGAGTTTAATAGTTGGTGATCTGTAGTTTTTACTAGGTGAACAAGAGGTTGGAAAACATAAGTAGGCATAGCAGGCAGCACAGTAAAAATTGCATTTCCTCATACAAGCTTGTTCAAAGCAGCACACCTTTTGTGGGCATTTTTTTTTCTTTAGTATGAAGTGAAAGCTTAAAACACTTTTATTGTAAAATATGGCTTGAGACACGAGTTACTTGAATTTGTATTCTCCCTCCCCATCCCCCAATGAATATAATCTCATTTCACTTCCTGTCACTAAAAGGTGAAAGTGAGAGTGACATTTACTGATTAGAGAATTAGTACTATTCCACACAGCTTGTTTTAAAGGATGCAGTCATCCAGATGTTGCTGCTGTCAGTAGAACTGCAATACTGTGCATGTTCACACTTCAGTATGCATTAAAAACATAGTTTATAAATGTATGAGATGCATAACACTATGTCTGTACAGAAATATTATTCTAACATATCTTAATTGTATTCAATAATCACATTTTATAACCTTTTAATTGACTAGTATTTAGTGTTTGGCAATTAAATACTTGTAACCAACCATCCATTGAAGTTAATTATCTGCAGAGTGTGCTGGTCACTTTAAGTATTTCTTTTACTATGTTCAGGACATGGCATTTTTCCAATATCTTAATGGGCTACATTTAAAAAAGGAACTACAGCAAACCTGTTATCTGTAGAGTGTGTATTACAGAAGAATAACTCATATGACAGCAATCTTGTTAGAGGCTGTTATGAACAACCTTCACCATGGGCCATATCTTAAGCTGTCAGTGTAGTTACTCTGATTTACACCAGCTGAGGATTAGGACACATGTATGATTGCAAGGAATAGTAACTCCTTTAGATGCATCAAATCTTTCAAGATAAAGAATGACAGTATAAAGCATAGCTAAGTTAAAAAACAATGTTTCTGAGAACAGTGGAGCAAGGTAAGAATAACTACACTGAAGATAGTGGTAGTTCCTCTGTGTTTATCTCCATATAGGATTCAACTTGGTTGTGTACAGAAGGACCAGTTGTGAGGTCCTGAAGGCATTCCATAAGTACAAAAATAAGGTTTGAAATTGAGAAAAAAAAAAAAATTAATTGCTTGTGTTAAGTAGCATTCTTTATGTTCAAAGAACGTAATAGAAAATTAACATAATGAAGTTAACACCTGAAATGTTCTCCCATCTATATTTAATTTTTTTCTCTGGTTAGGCCAGCGAGGCTTACAAACTTTAGCCCTTTGACAACATTGTACATGTTGTTCACAGAAATATAGGAGGATAACAGAAACTGAATCTCCAAGTTTTGTGAGGTCAGTGGGGAAGAAAATACTCTCATTTCATACAGCAGATCTGGCCAAACTACAGGTTTTGATCCATCCATGGTTTTGAACCAGAGTATGGGCAATCCACGCCACCACTGCACTGCATATTTGGCAGCAGCCTGGGAACAGACAGACACTGGTTCTGTCCTGTCATAGAGCTGTGATGTCCCCGGGATGCTCTTCAATGCTGTGAGCACCCTTGCACATTCCCCTCCCCAGAGGCCATCTGGTACAGAAGATTCAGGTTTTGTGGCTCTGAACAACTCAAACTATTGATATGGGTCCTGCAGGAACAAGTGTTTCTTCTGAACTAATAAATACAGTTGAAGCTTTAACTAAAAAAAATGAAGATCTTTCTATGTATCTTTAGGCCTTTACCATGTAATGAAGATCTTTACAATGGCAAAGTCAAGATTTCACTCACTAGTTTGATCCAATATTGCAATTTGCCAATCCATACAATGGCAAGGATGCTGAAACTCTTCTTTCAACAGAGCCGTTACAATGGATCAGTGCAAATAATAGCTACAGAACTGGGATTTTTTATTTGTGATTTTGAAGAACTTGGACTGAAAGCATCTCTTCACTTTCACATCCACTTTCTTCTCTTGCAGCTGAATCTTGAACTAGATGCAGCCATGTTTGATCTCTTGTGGTATGCTGCTTAGAAAATAACTTCCCAATCTCTTAAAGGGATATCTGTAAGCTGTCTGCGGGAGCTCACCTAAATGCAGGTTCCGTCCAGGCACCCAAACAAGCAAGATCAGGGATGATACAGTAACATTAGCTTCACCTATGGGGTGCTGACACAAAGACCCAGAAACAGGCACAAGGTCCTGTATTAGATGGCTGGATGTACAACAATGCTTTGCTTTCTCTTTTTATCTGTATATATGATACGTTTAGAATCTTAACCTCTCATAGTTTGCATACCAACAATAGTAACACCTCCTCTCTCATCAGAACAGAGAAAACTAGATCTCACCACGTCTTCTGCTGAGCTCTGGTCATTGGACTTGTTGCCAGAGCAGGCCCAGGTCAACAACTTCCAGCATTAGCAGCAGAAAAGTACCTTCCTAGGGTAGATTCAGAAAAATTATCCTGAAAGAACAAAGAAAGGCAAAGTGCGTAATGTGCCCAGCTTTTGAAGGGTAGAGCATTTCTATACATGGTTAAAACAGGAATAGGTTTTTGGTACCAAGGAACTATTGCTGCTGGTATCTGAGGCATGGGTAGAAACATGTTCTTCTAGAGTTTAGTTCTGCGTTTAGCTGTGCAGAGAATTGTGGTGACCACAGTTGGGTCAACCCTGCCTTAGGAATGTAAACCTCTTTTCCATGATTTACTAAAATCCTCAAGCAAAATGAAGCTATGACAACTATATTCAGTCTTCTGTCTCTGAAAAATGAATTTTAAAAGTGTATATACAAGGAATTTGTAAAGAAAACATGCTTAAAGATTCTTTTTTTAGTAGTATTTTGTTGGCAAACCCAAGGTGTACTTGTGTACATGTACAGTGTTAAAATATTTTTAATAATTGCTAGTGGGTAACGCTAAGTTGTCTTGAATGGCTTTCGTTGCTTTTTTACAGATAACATTGGTTTATTCTTTCAAATTATTTTGTTGTCTTGCATTGGGGAGATTTAAAAGAAAAATTAAAGAGTACTGATCTCTGGGGAGATTTTTGGCATTCTGGAAAGAGAAATCCTTTGATAATATGGAAAAGAGCAAAGGAGAGAGAAAGGGTAATCTTCACTGGACTGATCTAGTTAAAAGGAAATTCAAGAATGCAAACAAATGTCTTTCTAACACAGGAGTAAGAAGATAATTCATGGACCTTACTGCAGTCACGAATAGGCCTCCACTAACATTTCAAAACTTTACGAAGCACTAGCAGCAATTGTAGGCCACAAATTCTGATCGACTTGTTACTAATGTTTTGGACACCAACTATGTAAAAATAAACAAGTATAGTCATGGTATCTGAAGACCTGAAACAGCAAAGACATCAGTTCCTTTCTTTCAGCTTAACATTGCTCCTTTGCCAAGGGAAAGGAGAATTTAATGTCTTGTGTAACAACTTATATATGGAAGAAAGAGCACTGCAGAGCTCAATGATTCCTTCATGTGAAGTTGTGTGATCAAAAAACAATCAGAATTTTTAGTTCTCAAATTGAATGCCAACAAATGGCACACAACCAGAGACTCTCTTGAAGAGGGTCTCCAGCATTCTTGCACACTTTTCTTACTTACAAAGTCTTCCCAGTTCTTTTTTCAAAAGGCCTCTGTACTTTTTAGCCATGAGATCTAAGGCAAAACCTGCTCAAAGTCTATGTAACCTTACACAGCACATCCGTCTACCTCTCTTGCACACAACTGTTTCAACAAATGCAAGCCAAGCTGCAAATGCGTCTGTGACAGATAAAAAAAAAGCTGCTTGACCTCTGCAATGCCTCTCATAAGTGTTTGAGGCTCGCTACTGTGTGGACTCATGGATTTGTTTTTACAAAGTTTTATCTGTAGTCCTTGTTGCATATCTATGACCTATCATTTAACAGAGTGGCCCGATGTTAATAAAGCAGTGGATGTATATAAAACTCCCAGAAAATCCATGACCCCCATCCCAGCGATGGAATATTTCCACCCCCCCCCCCCCCCAAAAAGAGGCCTGTATGTCAAGCTTCTGCATCATATGCATAAGTGACCACTTTTTATTGCACAGCCAGCTCATTTCTTTTGCCTCTTCAGCTGTATGTGTCTGTCATAGTACTGTTTTTGCCAGGTCACTAATTGCCTGTCACTAATAGTAGCCTACCTGGAAACACTGCCCAGATAAATGAGACCAGATTATGTCTGCCCAGCTCAAACGAGCTACATTAATTTGGTATAAACTGGGTTTAGTTACCATAGGTCTAGATAAAAGGTTGTTCATTTAATCCTAGGAAGGGGTAGGAAGAGCTAATCATAATGAACAAGCTGATGAACTAATGAATTCTTCAGAAACCATGTTTCTTTTTTAAACTTGTATTTAATTTTGCGCTGGAAAAGAGTAGAAAGGCCGATGCACACAGATGAAATAAGTCACTGTTCCTTGCTTGAGGTTGTAGAAATCTCTAACAGGATGATGCCAACACTTAAGCCAGTCTAGATCTCTTGCTTTCATCTAATAATACATGGGATGAATCCTGTTTATTTCCAGCTAAGATGACTGAACAAAAATTGAGCAATATTTGCTTTTAAGAAGGTTGATGCTTTTCTCTCAAGAGTATTTTTGAGGGTATGCTTCACAATAGTTACTCTGGTACTCTTATTTATGCTGAGTTGCTGATGTTAACATATCCAATAAGATATTAGCTTTCTTGGCATTTTTGAGTAAGTGTTGGAACAGATTCAGTGTAAAATTATCAGTCATTTATGCTTTTATGGTTCTGGAAAGAGCTAATAGATACAATGCTTATTACACAAGTATGAACAACATTTACCACTACAAATTCTCTAATGGTGTCAAAATCCTCTGTCCTTTTTCAGCAGGACACTCTCTGATGGGTATTTGATTTTATTGCTTATTGCACTTCCTTAGTGCATGGTTTGTTCTTAATGGAAGCCACAAATTATATTTGTAAATGGAGGTTTAAGACTTCAAAAACTGGTGATGAACACATTCAAGATATGAGCAGGAAACCAATAAAGAGTTAAACTTAAGTATCACTAAGTCCCACATAACAAGATCCTGCAGATTCAAGAAAGATGGAAGAAGACAACACGATGAACAAGCCATGAAAATGTGAACTATGGCAGTTCATAGAAACTGCTAGGAAGGTATCAGTCTGCATCTGACTGAGCTCAGTAAGTGAAGGCAAGTCGAGATCTTAATGACAGCACGGCACTTTGCCTGAGAAAGGAGTGCAGACGTGGCTGTTCTGTTTTCCAGCTTCATTAGATTTGCAACGGTTGGTTCAGCCCGGTTAACTGTTTCAATAATGCTATACTAGTTAAAGGTTTCGCAACCAGGTTCCCATGGTTTCCACCCCATCCCACCCCCCTACTGAATGCATTCGCATGCACTGGGAAGGAAGTGTGAGCTGGAATGTGTCCTGCTACCAGCCCTGGGGCTGTGTTATTTCAGGTATATAAGGCTATCCGGTCCAGCATGTTAACATGGGAAACTTCTCAAGAGCCTTTCCTTTTGCAGAGCCAAAAAATCAAGCCAAATTCATGTAGTTTTTTTGACTTAATAGTAGGATTGCTTCAAAAATAATTACATTATGGATTTGTTTACATGATGCACGCGGGAAGTGAAAAGGGACAGCATGCAAGACTTCAGTTTCCTAAAAGCCAATGTTTATAAATGCAATTGTTTTCCCCCATTATGTTCATACTTTACCAAAATTACATTGCATACACATCTAACCTACCCTATTATAAGTAATGCACTCCAGCTCCCTTGTTTCTTGAGGAACAAGTAGTGTCACAATATGGCAATACTACAAACAGAGAAAAGCACGCTAATCCTGTGCCACACAAAATTAAGTACTCAGAAGATTCTGGTGTTTGTCCTGCTCTTAATTACAAGCCTTGGAGAAAAGGGTCATATATCATGCACAGAACTCCAAGGGCAGCTTTGTTGGTTTATTAATCCTATTGTAGTATCAGATCATAAAAATAATTTGAGTGATTTGGTAATGTGATTTGGTAATGTTCTGATTAATGCATTACCATGAACAGAAGAGACAGATTAACCATACCATGAATTGTAACATGCTAATTCCTCACTGCAGCTCTAACAACTGACTCACATGCAGTTTCAATTATTTTACATGTTTGGCAGCCATTCTTCCCAATGGAACAATAAGCATTAACACAATAATCTGAAAGAAGCTTATAAAAACATGGTTGACATAAGTTCTCTCTATTAAGAAATACTTGACATTACAATGCCAGTTTTGTTTTAACCATACTAACTTCTACAATTAAGAGATCTTGATCTGAATGCCTTGAAATACTTTCAAATTTGTCATGCCCCACTAATATGTCAAATCATTCATAGAGCAATAAATTAATGTTATTTCAAGAGAAATTCATGAAAAATTATGGGCAGCAGGGGTTAACATGCTCTGTTAAGAATGAGCTCTTCTGAATTAAGCAGTGCTTTAAATTGGAGACACTTAGTAGAAGAATGATGCTAAAACTGCTGCTGCTTCTAATAATGCCTTGTGCTTGACACAGGGCTCTTCACTTAGAGATTCCCAAACTCTTTAGAAAGGCTGTAAATATCTTATATTTTGCAGGTCACATATGGAAAAACTAAAGCAGAGAAGCAAATTGACCAAAGAAACAAAAAGAATCAGTGTCAGAGCTGAGATAAAAAGTTCCTTGTCTTTTTTATTCATCCTACAAACCCCAGAATTCTTAAAAAAATGGAAGAGGTATGCTTTCATTTGTTTCCATCATTTACATTTCAGTCCAGTTTGGTCTGCTATTCCATCCATTATGCTAAACGTTCTACATTACCCTATGGCAATTTAGGAACAACGAATGAACATATCATCTGGACAACTTGTTCAACTCCATTACATTGCTCAATGAAAAAGCTATGGAAGATCAATAGATGTGCTGTGCAGGTTTTACAGTGGAAGACGTTGCGCGTCTCACACACGCTCTTGCCCCCCAAGGCAGAAAGTGGGTAGCTGTCCTTGCTCAGCTTGCTTGTGAAGAAACTTTCTCCTACAGTGGGACTGTAGCTTCTTGGAAAGAGTAACCATTTATCACAGCCCTAAATGAAAGCATTCCTGGGACACAAATGTCTTTTTCTTCCTTTGTCTAATTACTGAGGGGAAAAGTGAGAAGGAAATGTCAAAACAGTGAAACAGTGGTGTATAGAGAGCAGTCACTTTGGAGCTCAACCAGCTTTTGTGAAGGCCTGGGCGATTTGTCAAATGGTTGTGGCATAAGTCAAGCCCTGAGGTTGAAAGGTCTTGACCTAAGGAGTGCTGAAATCAGGCAGTATAAGCAAGAGGGCTGCTAGAAGTTTCAGCTGTAGTGGAGATGAACAATGATGGGTGCTGGACACAACAAAACCTCATCTGCATAATTCAGGTAAGGAATTTTATTGAATCTGACAAGTATGTGACAGGCTGAGAAAGAGAAAAGAACATGCTCTTGCTGGGAACCTTTAAAGCTCTTCAGTTAAGGTATGTGGAAATAAATGACAGCTAATCTCTTCACTAAAAAAACTGTAAACAATGCCATTTTACACAGGGCTCACCCGTGACCTTTTCATAGATCAGGCTATCCACTTTCAGGCCAGGCCACAGAACTTACCACAAACAATGCGGCAAATTCAGATTGCGCAAGAAGAGCTTTACTTCTCCCAGCTGCTTCATATAGAGTTGCTACTGGTGTTCAGCAGAAAGACTGTCACTTAAATCTAGTGCATAACCCCTCATGGCAAATGGAAATTCATGTTGAGACTTTTCAGTGGAAGTATTTTGGGGGGTTAGGGTTTTTTTTTTTACAGTTTTTGCTTGCATGGGTCATACTGCAGCTACAAATCTCAAGCTAAAAGGTCATAAGGTGACAAGGCAACTTTTCTGCACTGAGACCTGTTGATACTATTAAAGTGACCAAGGCTTTTAAAATC
The DNA here is from genome assembly GCA_013401275.1 of Pandion haliaetus. NCBI lineage: Eukaryota > Metazoa > Chordata > Aves > Accipitriformes > Pandionidae > Pandion > Pandion haliaetus. The sequence goes on along the minus strand of VYZV01046046.1, from coordinate 55,314 downwards.
CTTCATTAATCTTGACATGTCAAGTTTCCCAGATTTTTTTTTTAAATTTATTTTAACCACTTACCTCCATTTTAAGTTTTCTCTAAGTAAACAGTAGAGTTTGAGAAGAATATGTTATTGGTGCTCTTCAAAATACAAACAAAATACTGGCCACTGGCTTTAAAGGATAAAATCTCCATATGCAACTGTACTTCATAAGCACTAAGACAAATATTACCTTAATACACACACAAAACTCAGAAGCAATGGTTGAAAATCAAACCTAGCCTCTATGTGATGTTTAACCTAATCAAAGAAAATAAGAAATGACCTTGCAGGCAAGCAAGAGTTTTCCTGTTGAGAATATCTGTATTCTTGAGAGTTCTTTCTTAATACTGAATTCCCCACAAAAAGTAGCACTTGATATCTATATAAAGAGGGTTACTTGCCAGATGCAGACCTCTAAGCCTGACAAGAAAACAATTTGTCGTACAGGCTGCTGAATGATTGGAAGGAAAGCTCAAAATCTAGAGGAACATAGTGAGACTGTGACTTGCAAGAGGAGAAATTCAGCTCTAAAACTCTTCAAATAAATATAAAAACAAAGATTAGACCGACTTTGTTTAGCATGAGTCACAAAATCCCCAAGCACTTCCTTGGATTACTGGCACAGTGATTTCTGCAGCGTACAGCACACATATATGTTTTTACCAATCTGTGGATCATTCCACCTAATGGGAAGCAGTTAAGAGTCCTGGCTGGATCAACTGTGGATCTTGGTGTTATAAGCAGTCCAATGCATAATTCACAAGGCTTAATGAATATTCCAATTCATGACAGCCAACTGGCTCCGTAGGTCACACCTCCCAGTCTCATATAAATAAAGAATGAGATACTGGAAAGCATACCAGCTGAACCCTAGTGAGTGCCAAAACCATGCATATTAATGAGGCACAATAAAAGATATACTTGACTCTCAGGAAGTGCCTCTATTGTTTTCCAGCTTTAGAGAGGGAGAGAGGAAAAGTTTGCAGTGCACCTTTCAATATACCACAGCGAGTGCAACACGAAGCTTCCCCTTGGGGCAAAGAGGGAATCGGATTGTGGCAATGGCATTTCACATCCAGCCTCATCAGGTCTATGACATCCTCTGTCATTGCCACCACAATAGTGAAATCCATGCTGGAAATATCCCCACCCTCCGCTCCCATGTTCCTCTGCAAGTCCCCATTTGGTAACTAAGGAAAGGAAGTGCTTCAGCAGTGCTGTTCTTTTATGTGCTCTGTTTAGACCTTGGAACAGGATGAATGGTAGCTTAGATGAATGCATTTGTGCCATTTTTCTTGGCCCCAGACGATGTTTCCTCACTACCATGACATCTGAACAGAAGGAGAAAACATCTCCCTTTTGTGGCAAGCTAATTTAATTTGTACCTTCCACCTAGGGGTAAATATGTTTGTCTGTCTTTCTAAGCTCTCTTTGCCCACTTTCTTTTCTCACGGGAAACCCTGCTGAGTCAAAAGCAGGATATTGCTTAGTGCTCTAACTTTATTTTAAAGTAATTTAATTTTAAGCATACTCACACCCACCCTAAAGTGAAGCAACTGTAGGAGCTCCATTGGGACAGCCTTAATGACTTTTGCATGTCTCTTGTGTCAGAGACATCAAGGGCTTGTTGTTAGGGAGGTATTTGTCTTTTAAAATAAATGCTTTAAAACAGGACCGCTCTTTTGCAGTATCCTCAGCGCAAGATGTGTTTCTTTATTTTCAAAAATCCTATGGCTTTGCACATTGACCTACCACCTTTAAAAACCAGCATTATGAACCACTGACCTTTGCTCTTTGTTGATCTGGTGTTATATGTGATTTGACCTTGTTTTGTCTGCAAACTTTGTAAAAGGATTTAAAATAAACAAGGAATGTATTTCTTTATGAAAAATGGCGGTGAAATATGACTCAGATGACTCAATTACATCCTCATCATCTGATTTATGCATGAATTCTTTAAATTGGCAAATACATTAAGAACATTATTTAATCCAGTACTGAAAAGTTTCTACAATTAAAGCAATTAAGCAATATAAAGTAAAGAGTGAGAAAAGAAAACTGAAATCCAAACTGAAACATTATTTAAAGCCCATTTGCTTATAGTAACACCACTTCTTTCATTTAAACCTTCTTATCTCATATTAAAGTGGCAATGACACAAGCAAGAACCTACATATTAAGCAACTTCTTGCAATTTCTTCTTTTTAAAAAAATTCCATTCCAATATTTTTACCAGGTAAATATTTTGTCACACTGTCAGGTATGAAAACCAAAACATACATACAACACTTAAAATGATAAAGTATATTTCTAATACATGCAGTAATAAATATTGCAGGTACTGATTTTACCTGTAGTTACCAGTTATTAATGATTTGCACAATATAGTATCAATGTTTTTTCACAATAATTTGCACTTTGTGTTCTGATAAGAAATGTGCATTTCTGACATGTTCAAAAAAGAAAATGTACAACACTAAAACGATAAAGTGTATTTCTAATATCTGCAGTAATAGATATCACAGAAACTGTGATTTTACCTGCAGTTACCAGTTATTTGTTATTTGCATAATATTTTATTAGTACTTTTCCCCCAAAATTTGCACTCTGTGTTCTGGTCACAAATGTGCATTTATCATCAGCAAATCACACAGACTTACAGGGAAACAAGTCTTGGAATCAGTCACAACATTCAGAAAGATTAATCATGACAATATTGCTGTTTTGCTCGGAAAACTTCCCTCCATTCTGTTTCTATTGCCTTGGTGGTTTGTTTTTATAAACAAGCTACATTTGTTAGGAAAAGGAAGCAGCTCTCTTATTCAAACTTATGGTTTTAGAGTCTAAACATGCAATACCGTGACAAACAAGTAACAGCCAATGTGTCCTCTGGAGCAACAGGAGAAAGTGCAACTGCATCGCCTGCCCTGGTCTGCTCAGTGTGTAAAATATAGAAGATATTAAATGGACAAAATGCCTTCCTATGCCTGCGTAGGGGTTTGTTCAGCCAGGACCCAGCACTCCCATGCATGTCGTATGAATTTACATCAGCTTTGAGGATAAAGGAGGTAATTCCTGGTGTGAGACGATGCATCTCTGCATCCCTGAGAAGAGATGGATCAGGAAGCAAAGCTGAAGGGTGGTTGGTGAAGAGATCCCCTTGATGGATGGCCAGAGGATGGATCCTGCCCTCAGGTCTCACTTCAGTCTGGCTCTCAGCCAGAATTTGGACCTCAGAATCTTTGCCTGGACAAGTGTGGACCTCAGATGTATGTTAAATATATGGAAGACATGGTAGCCCATAATGGGGCCAGCTGCCCTGTGTACCATGTCAGAAAACACAGAATAAAGATGAAAAGAGAGGGAGAATGGTAAAAAAAAGGAACTCTGAAGTACTCCAAATTTCACCTACTGGGCTCTTAAGTTCACAGTGCTTCAAACAAATTGCTTCAAGGTCTGGAGCTTTCACTTTAAACTCCAAAGTTGGCTCTCAAGACCTGGCCTCTGACAAGGGTGGAAAACCTCGTTAGCAAAATCCCTTAAACCTTTGCTTAGTTGCGCAGTAAATTTGCCGTCTTTAAGGGTTATAAAGTGGTCACAAAATGCCTGGCGTTAAGAAGATAGTTATCTTTAGGGCTATAAAAAGGTATTTCCAGCCTTATTGCTGAACTGTGTAAATCAAGGCCATCCACCCCTCCATGAGAAGCTAAGCTCTTAAAGCCAATATGGACAAAGGACTTGGTTGTTTATGTAGCAACAACATCTGCTTACACTCAGCCTCATTGTCAAAGAGCTGTTGGTTAAAAGCACAGGATCTCCTTTCTCTCCATTTCATGCCATATTATGTTTCATGCTGGAATATCTAGTCTCTGAGGCTTGACCACTGCTTTTATCTGCTGGACTTTAAAGACATAGCTGCTTGTAGTGAGAATCCGATCATCGCCTCCCTAGCAGTCCGGAGGGTGCGTCTCGCCGGACACTTGAAAAATTTCTTTTGGTCTCCAGACACCTTTCTGCAAAGTATTAGCTTTCCTGTGCTGCTCTGAAGCTAAAGCTCCTGTGTAAACAGCTCTCTGGTTCAGTTTAAGATAAAATATGGTGTTTGGATCTGAATTCCTCAAATACTATGTGTGTACAACAAAAGACTATTAATTACACTCAAGCCACAAAATGCCAATGTGTTCTCCATACTATGATTAGTATTGCTATCACAGAAAATGTTTCTGAGCTTTGCTTGCTGACACAACATAGTTTTTCTTAGACCTGCATCACTAATGCAGTCGGAAGAGAGAACGTAATGTTGCAGTTAATCAGTTTTTGTGAAGAGAAAGTACATGAAGAAAAGAAACTGCCCTGCAAATTAGCAAGGTTTCATTTTGCTACTTTTCCCTATCTGTCCCTCAGCAGACACTCAAAGATAGAAAATGCTTAATGTATAAATTTAAATAGTCTTATGGTAAATGTTCCTCTCCCTAATCTGCAGGGTATAGCAGATTAAGCCATTGTCCTGTACAGCTAGAAAATGTAGAGTAAACCCAAGACATACTTAAAACTTATGAACAACATAAGAAAGCCATGGTGCAGTTTACAGAGATGACTGTTTTCCGTTGAGATGGTATTTTCACAGTATTGTACCAATTAATTTTACTGCAGCACCACAACACATGTTTTAATAACATGGTTGTTGAAAACACAGTCCGATACCTGGGTCATGCATGAAAATGTGAACAGATTTTGCAGAGGAAGAAGGTGTAAAAGTTGGCATCCAACTTATTTAGGTATGATGAGATGAATGTGTACCCACATGGCCTAAAACTTTAAGAAGAAAAGAAACTACAGGCGCAAAGGAGACTCACAGCAGGGAGGTGAGGGCAAAGTGCAGGAAAAACAAAATGGCAGCTCAATGGGCAGGAACCTGAAAGGCATCCTGGGAAAAAAGATACCCCAAACCAACAACCTTTGAAATGGGAGGAGTGGGTTACATAAGGATTTCTGACCCAAAGACTGGTGAGTCCAGCCTCCAAATATTGCCGCCACTTGTATCATGCAATGCCTTCTTAAAAGTAGACAAGCCTTGCTTAAAATAATTTTGGTGTTTCAAGCTGTTTTCCCTGACTTTTATAAGGAACAATTCTAGCCCTGCTTGGCCCCCATTTTGCATAGGCGAACAGGGCACTAAGCTGTCCTGCTTCCTCAGTCTCCCCTTCCATGCTATGTATTTCCCTGACTAACTTAATCCCCCTTTCCTGCAGTTTGGTTTTCTCCTTCTCAGAGATAAACAAACAATATATTGCAGAGTGCTCTATATACTTCCACCAATGTCCTGGATGGAAATAATAATACTCCTCTTTCATAGCACATCTGACGTCGCACTTGTATTTTTCAGAGCTACGTCAGAGAGTTTGTCTTCTTCCTTCTCTCAGCCTTCTCTGTATACCCCCAAATTCCTGCTATTTATGTGCCTAGACTTGCACTTTGTACTATTAAATTTCATCCCATTTCTACTAATTTAGTTCAGAAACCCACAAATATTTTGCCACCAAGCAAAAGGAAACACCTGGATGTTTGGTAGATCGTATACCACTTCCAAGTGGTTTGTACCCACACCACATGTTGATAATCTCGTGTTAGGATTTCACCTGGCTGGTCACACTCCTTCATTCCTGTATCCTTTTATCTTATCATATATCCTTTATTATTTAATTGTCTTCTCCTGCAGAATCAAACAAAAAGGAAAGATAACATGGTACTTTTTCAGCCTTGTGTACCTGCAGCGGCAGGTTCCGTAAACTTCACTTGCAGAAAGATTGGTACCCTGTTTCACCAGCTACACCAGCAGGATGTATGTTGAAGCTTTAAGAATTTTAAGTGTTTAAGAACTTAAAAGCAATTTAATTTTGAATCCAGGTATGCAAAATGAATCAGCCATCTCCCTTCAGAGGACATGTGCTCCCGATACAAGAGCTTGCAAAAATACTTTCCCAATACTTTCTTGCGAAAACTGATACAGCATTTTGTCATCACAGTTGTTAAGATACATAGACATCTGTTTCTGTCTTCATCAGGAATAACTTCTAGATAAATGAACAAACCCAAGCTGATCTAATGTTAAGACATTCAAGAGGGATTTTTTTTTTACTTCTGCCTTACTTTGCATACCCAGAATTTGTACCTGTTTAGCAGAATAGTCAGACTTAAGCTTTTCAAGAGGGAGATAGATCAGTATCTATTATTGGCAGAGTCGAGAAAGGGCATACACTGCCTTCACACAGGACAGTATAATTCAGCACTTGCTCCCCAGAAAGGAAATTGTAAGGCTTTGCATCATTAATTTAATTGTGTACATTGGGATAAATGTGTGGTGTTGTGCCATCAGTGGCTAGGCATAGAGTACAGGGGTGCAAGATCAAAGAAAGAAGCAAAGGATCAGATTCAGAGCATGGATAAAGTATGGCAGTATTTCTTCTGCAGGATGTAAAGAATTATTTGCATGTGCTAATTCCTTCACTTGGACAGACAGCAGATCTGGCTTTATCAGAAACATTCCTCCAAAATAGGACCTCTGTCCTGAATTAGATATGATGTTTGTTCTCTTGAATTCAAATCCAATGCATTCTCACCTAGTAGTTTATTGCTCCTGAGGATGTTTTCATACAGTCAGCCTCCATTTGTGGCTTCCATGGAAAGCAGCTGTTCTTCCCCCTTTTTTTTTTCTTTCTTCTTTTCTTTTTCTCTCTGATCACTTTCCCCACATACTTTAATTTATGGGAAAAACCAAAAAGGATGGAGCAGATGGTATCATTGACACTTGCTCCCTACTGGTGTGACACAAACAGCCAAGCGTCCCTCTGCATTTTCCCACTGCGGCCATGCCACTCGTGATGTTGGGTGGATGATGGTAGTGAAAAGCTATCTCCTCCTACAAGCAAAAGACACAGTAGTTCAGAGGTTTTGGCTCATAAGCGAGTACAGATGACATTCTCATTATCATCACAACCCTCATGAGACCTCTGTATGGCATTAACCTCAATTCTGTAGTCTTTTTTTTTTTTGGAGATGTTCAGGACTGAATACACGCTCCTCTTTGGTCAGGGCTGCCAGTTTCAGGAGCAGTCTGGGTTGCCGCTGGCAGGCATTTTTGGGAACATTGCAAACACATGCTTCTGGTTGTGGCTGGAAATAGGCATGAAGATATTAATTCCCCTTTCCTGCCATTTGTATGAGAAGTCTTTGGAAATCCACCTTCTAAAAATCAAGAGAAGGAATTGGCTCAGATTGATGGTTTCTACCCCAAGTTAAAAGCTTCTCCCCCAAATTAAAATCCTCCAGGAATAAATTGCATGCCATGACCTTGCTGAGACCAGAATAG
>VYZV01046046.1:26031-47404 GCA_013401275.1 Pandion haliaetus | reverse complement strand
TCTTCTCTTCTCTTCTCTTCTCTTCTCTTCTCTTCTCTTCTCTTCTCTTCTCTTCTCTTCCCTTCCCTTCCCTTCCCTTCCCTTCCCTTTTCTCTTTTTTTTAGCCAAACAGCCCATGGCACAAAGCCCAAGAATTAAGTTTGGTAGCAGTTTCAGATCACCACGTTCTGTGCTGATCCCTACAGCCAGCATGGACTAAGTACAACCTTATAAAAAATAGTTGCAAAAGTAAAAGTGGAGATGACATAAAGCATTGCCAAGATTAACTTCCAAAAATATTTCTTATCTACAGCCTACTTGAATGGACAGGACCTCCTTCCTCTGATACCTTTCACACATTTTTGTCTCAGCTTACATGGTATGTGAATTATTTATGGTCTGCTGAGCATAACTTTGTTGCCTATTACAGTTTTGGGCAAGACACACTTCCCTCACCTGATCCACCAGCAAACATGCCATCCTCATCCCCATCTGTGCTACTTCAGTAGCAGGCAATTGTGAGCAAAAAAAACCCAGCAAATGGTCTGTCAGGGTCCTGGAAATGGTTGGTTCAGCTCCTCTCTTGACCCTTCAGACAAGGTAACACAAGAGCTGGAAAAGTTAAAGCTGATCTCAGGCTGTTGGGTGATTAATTGCAAACAGGAAGACTTTTTTGCGGGATGGATATCTGCCCAGTATCAGACGCAGAGGAAGCCAGGTGGATTCTCACAGATATTATTCTATATAGATATAAACAAATACTAAAAATATATGCAGATATTTAACTAGAATCAATATATTCTGGTTTGGATTTGTGTAGGCATTTTGAGTATGGTCCAGGACATTTTCTGTTTGCTCAGATAGAGTGAGAGGCAGGCACTTTATTAAGATAATACAGAAGGTGAGGTGATAATATCTGTGTCACTAAAGCAGTGATTTTTTTGAAACAAAAAAGATAAGCTTTTCAATGACAAACTGTATCTGCTAGTACTATATGTTGTTTGCCTAGTTAGTGAGGAACTAATCCACAGGTAAAAGAGAAAACAGCAAGAACTGCTTCCCCACACCAAAAAAGACACCACCCTCCCCCCCCGTTCAGAATAGAGTGCCCCAGTCTGGTATCCCGAAGTTGAAATCCAGTTATGGCTCTTTTAAACCCTCATCTTTCAAAGACTGCTGGATCTTTTAATAGCACTGTCTGACATTCCACAGTGTGCATGACTGAACTTCCAGGATTTGCTCCCAAATGTTCATGCACTTTGTGGCTCTAAGTGAGCTCTCAGTATGGGATTTGCAACCATGAGTACTAAAATACAAGTCAGCCCATGTACTCCACCCCAAGTACAGATCAGGTTTGTGAAGAATCTTCTCCAGGGCCAGGATCTGGATTTTAGGGCCCAGATGCACATCATTATGTTTTGTGCCTTAAATATTCCAAGTTTAAAATATGACATACTTCCATCTTTGCCCATGGAAGTGTTTATGTTTATACAGATATACACTTTCATTAAAAATAGACGTGCCTCTTGATCTTCTTGCTTACAGAAGATATGCTCAGAAGCAGCGACTGTTTCGTGAGTAAGCCATCATAAAAATCTGGCATGTATTTCAGTATTGACATGCAGATATTCACATTCATTCTGAATTGTATGACAGCATTGTTTATTTGTGCAAGGAAAATATCATATATAGCACAAATCACCATGAAATTACTTCGTAGTTACTTGATCATTTAATTATTGTGCAGTTACATAATAACTCCATGACTATTGAAGCCCTTCAGATTGCATTAATTATACTCGGAGTAATTATTCCCATCCACTGACACGGATATATGTCATACAGTTTGCTAGACAAGATAAATTTTTCAGAAACTCATGACTGAAGAGAGGGTTTTAAAAATGGGCTGGCCAACACAGTCTTAATTATAGCACTTGGCGGTGTGAATTTATTTCACCTAACATTGCATAATGTAATTAAGCTATCCCAACAGAAAAGGATGTGAATTGTACTTTATACTTGATATATCTCTAAGGATGCGATGCAAATATATAACGAACAATTAAACTAAAACTCAATCACATACAAGCATAAGTTGGTCCTCTGGTCTACAATGACTCTCCTGAAGTTCTGGCTTTAGAGGGCAGGTCTGGGCATTTGTCGTCCCTGCAGCTGAACTGAGGAACCCTGCTTGCTCTGCAGTCAGGTGCAGCCTCTGGTTGCCTATCGATCACATCTGCCCCTAAGCCCAGCATTGGGTAGCATCACTCTGTGTGCAGATGGCATTCGTGGGAGGAGCTGTACAAGACTATCTGTCCACTCACAGAGTAGGTAGCTATGGAGAGGTTCATACTAAGGAGTGGAGAAAATCAGTTTTATCCCAGTTTTCCCTAACAAAACCCGAAGACAAATGCTTCCTGTACAATGTGGATGCAAGACACCTTTTTTTATCCAAACATCTCAAAAGGCAGAATATGTATATACATCTGTACAAAGTTACAGTTCATTAGACCGGGAAGGACTAAGTTCATTTCCAGCTCTACAGGAACCTTCTTGGCTGATGCTGGGAAAATTGAGTGGCATATTTGTAGTGCTGCTGAGCTGTGGGATCATCTCATCTATTTAGATTTTGATTTCTTGAGGCAGAGGTGGTTTCTTATGTGCCTATTGGGACTCAGTAGAACAGGGCTCTGATCTTTGTTCAAGTAGCTGAATGGCACCGTGAGCTAATAAAAACGGGAATGCAGCTAGGAGTTGATATACCTAGGGTATGAAATGGCATCTCAAAAGGCATAACTGACTCCATTAGCATTGGCCGGTTTGGCAGTTCCTTCTGTGTTAGGCATTGCAGGTGGGGTGGTACCTCTTTCTCCTTATCTTGTTTTGATCAGGGCTGTTTCTATCACTATAGACCAAGCAGAACCCTGTTGTACCCAAAAAGCAGAAGCAGACTAATCATAATAAAATTACTATTTTCTTGCCTTGGAACCCAGAAATAAGCATACTGACAACATTTTGTAACACGGCTTGCCTTACATATATAAGCAATAGCCACAACTGCAAAGGGACAGACTAAGATTTGTGGTATGGTTGACTAATTGTGGAGTAGGAAAATGTGCACAAAGTAAAATCTGCTACAGAGGAACAAGCAGGCAGTTAAGATATCTGGTAAAACCAAAATAATCCTGCAAAATGGGCAGGAAAGGTAATTCTGCAGAACAGTCTGCCAGAATAAGTGAAGCTGGAAAAAGTCCTTGTCCTGAAAACAAAGTGTTAAGGGCAAATGAGATGAAGCCCCTTTTCTTTTTGGGGAGCAGGGGAAAGATGAACACCAACCCCCCCCCATCAGTAAGTGAAGAGGGATGGGGAAGAAAGAAAGCATTCTGCTTTTGTTCTGGCTTCCTCCATCAAAAAGTTACTGTGACCAGCTGCCTTGTCCTTAGCCACTGAAGACCATCAAGATCAATGAGTGATGTGTAATGTTAATGAATATCAATCCAACAAAGAGTGGTTTTAAAGTTTGGAATTGGCCTTATTTAAATAATCTCATGACGGGGCTGTCTAATTCCCTAGCTGGCATATAGATCTAGAAATGTTCAGCTGCAACAGTCACTGGCAATTTTAGAACATACAAGGCCCTCACACACTGGAGAGAAAAGTGTAATGGTTTCTCACAGGGGGATTTCTTTTAAAATTACTTTTATATTTTTTACAGATTAGAAATGTATGAGGAGATACACTTCTAAGCTTGCATCAAAGGAGGCCACTGATGTCAGATGAGTTAGATGCCTTATCAACTGTATGTCATATAGCCTTCAACATATAATATCTTCAAATATAGTTAAGATCTCACATCCTATGTGGCATGCAAAATTTAATTTATGCCACAGAAATCTACCCACAGCTCTGCTTTCCCCTTTATTGTCTTCACCAGCTGCAATCTCTGAAATGTCATTCTTTATTCTGAAATTGTTGTTATAATAACGAGAAAATAGTTAATATGATAATAATAATAATAACAACAATAATGAAAAATATCTAGTTTATTCTTTCTTTTTAAATCCTGGAATCAAACCCAATGTATTAGGGTTGTGCCTGTATGTTCATGTAATTGATTGGGCAAAGTGGACTTGCTGGCTTTGTGATCAAGGAAAGCAGGCTAAACCTGTTCTGTTTTTCAATGTCCACAAAACACAGGGAGTTGATGGGAAAGAGCTGTACATGCCTTTTCCCACCCATAGATAAGAATCGAGGGTTACTTCCAACCTGGTTAATGAGGGGAGGTGGACTATCTCTGTCTCCGCTCCAGCAAACTGAGACAGCAGCTAGCTCCCCACTTTCCTTTATAACCTGAATTTCTGCTAAAATGATCCCAGTGAAAGAGGTAATGTTGTTTCTAGTTCAATGACCATCATTCGTATTCAGAGTGCATGTCAGCTTGAGCTAAAGAGAACAATTTCCACATGGCGATCAGGGGGCAAGCTGGCATCCCTTGCTGGCCCTGGATCTTTCTGCTGGTCCCCAGCTTCCCGTGGCTCATGCCCAAACCCAGCCTGGGCTGTGCCCCCACACTGGAGATGGGCTCTCCATAACAGTTTCCCAGCAGCTGCTTTCTCTTCTGTACGGGTTGGCTGCATCCAGGACTCTCAATGCCCATAACATTGTGGACAGGATTGCCTTTTAATGAAAAACAGCAATTAAAAAAATTTCATGAATTCAGGGTTTTTTTTTTTTTGAAGCTTAAAATATCTAATAAACTGCTTCCCGAAGTCAGGCTCAAGGAGTCCTAAAAACAATGTTGTTTCAGCTGTAAAATGGTCACAAATTATGTACCATGAGAAATAGTATCCTGATTCATTAATGATATTTTGAGGAAAGGGAAGGATGGTAAACTAATCAGAATATGTATGTGCATTTAAGGCAGCCCATTCTCTGGAAGTGCTGTACCAAACACTTTATTTACGTAGTTTCAGCTTTTAAGTATTGTGTTAAAATGTCCAGATCTGGCTGAATGAAAGGAGACACTTTTAGGGGGGTTCTAGAGGCTACGCAAAAACTAAAGGTCAGTATTTGGAAGAATGGGGGTAAGGCATTTGTTTCGAGGTTGTTGGTGCACTAACTCAGTACATTTTGTTTATGAATTGCCTTCATGATTATACCTGCCACTATCATTTAGGATGTTTATAGATGTTTTACCATTACCTTTGTCAAGAAGCAGTGTCCTGGAACAGAAAACTCAATAGGTCTTTCCCATAAAGTCAAAGAAACCAAACTAATCAACCTGAAAAGTTGTTCTCTGTCCCTCATTACTGGCTTCTCCTTGAATCAAAGTGTTGAGAATTGATATCAAGGTACATAGGTAATAGCTTTATTGAACGTCTCCACAGCATAGGTATCTATGTGGTCCTGAATAAGCTCCAAAACTGCTGTGCCAGCATGCTTTGGGCTCATTTTAAAATTTACAACTATTTTTTTTTTTCCCAAGGGCAATCTTCTCAGCTGTTCTGAAGTCTAAAAGTCATGCACCTGGACGATAACTTTTCAGGCTCTCAGCTAGAGTACTTTGCTCTACTTTGCCAAGAGCTTTTCATGACTTTCCCTCCTGCCTTCATCACTGATAGATACCATTAACAGAAAGCTTCAAGTTGCCATGAGACACGAAACAGAGTAAACAGACTCTGCCCTTTCACCTAGCAGTTTGTAAACAGAGATTAAGTTAACAGTGTGTGTTGTCTACACCTATAAACATCCTCTCAGGACATAGGTGACTTGAAATACACCTTGTCCTTACCACGAGGGAAAACTCACTCTTTCATAGGTCTGTTTTTTTAAATATATATGCCTTTAATTAACCTTTGCTTTTGAGATAAAATCAATATGCTGTAATGTTATAAAACTAAGTTCATTTGCAGCTATCATGCTTTGGAAACTGCTTGACACTTCTTCGGATAATAATAAGAAAAGACAAAAAATATTTGCAGTTAATGAAACCTAGAAACTTTAAAATAGTATTTAGATAGAAAATATATTCTTTGTAAATTGACTTTTAAAAAGCAGGCTGCAAAAATACTGTTCTTTGCATTGTATTATACTTGCCTTGGGTTTTTCATATCACTTGAGAAAACAGGAAATCACTGGTAAGCAATTCATTACACTTTAGCAAAAGCTGTCAGCCTCTGCTTAGGAGATTCAGAAATAAGTCACATCAAGGAATGTGAAATACCATTGATTTTAAGAAGCAGAGCTCCCTCGAAGGTTGAAATAATTGGTATGTTTATATTGGGAAACTTAGACAGTATCTTGATAGCCCGGTGCCTGCAACTTCCTTTTTTGCATCTGCATGTAAGCCAAAAAACTTTTGTTTTGTGTGGTGACTACATTAGTTGAAGGCCAAGGCTAACACCTTGTATGTCAATGTTGCAAATGTCTGCAAGCAAACATGTAAAACCTGCTTCATAACCATGTACAAATAAAGCCATCAGCCCTTCTCTAATTTGGGAGTTATTGAGTTATGTAGTTTCATAGGTACAAAAGGTTTTCATACAACCCCCATTGCCAATATTGCTTTCAAGCACATGAAATATGATCAGATTTCTTCCAAAAAATCCACTAAATACAGATTCACTTCAGAAATCAAGAAGTAAATGTTGCTGATTTCTTGGCAGCACTGTGGGTACAGTACTGCCAAATCACTTACTGTACAGCGTGAGGCTGAACCAAGAGGCATAAAGAAGAACTAACAGTGCTAGTCACATGCAGCAATTAGCTATGGTAACAGAATTGTTTTTAAACCGGGATTTGGACTTCATTTAAATAAATCTCGCCTCAAATTTACATTTTACAAACCAATCCCGCCTGCAATGAAAGTACTTAGTGTGCTGAGTCTCTGTGATTAAATTTTAATTTCAGGCAGACAGACAGGTTTGGATTTGGGGGTAAAAAATACTCCTTGCTTGTAGAAAACATTAATTCTTTAGATAAATAAAGATTCACCCTTCCCACCCCTGCCAGAGAATTATTCAACCATTTTTAAAAAAGCTATATTGTTAAATAGTTCTCTTCAGTCTTAAGCTGAAAACCAATATACCTTGATTAAGAAGTGATTAATATTACTTGGTGAGAAGTTAAGCTGTCATATAATAGTCTGGAGGATCCACAAAAAGTCAGAAAGATATTACAACACAGCATGAGCTACTCTCTGATCTTCTAAATACCTGGACTGTATTTGCTTCTACAATTTCTGTCTTATCTAACCTTCTTTATGTTCACCTGTAAGTTTATATTAAAGCCTCAATCAGTAGTATGGCTTCTAACACTGAGGATTTCATACTGTACAGAAATTAACCACCTCAAGTACATGCATTTGAACTTTACAATCCTTCCTGCCACTGCAGTGCATTTCCAAGATAGGAAAGTCCAGACAGTAATACCAATGCAAACATGCAGATATTATTGCATGGAGATATAGACATATACATGCGTGTACCTGATATTTAAAATCCAAATATTACTAGATACTAAAGTTTATTAATAAAGAGGAGTAACAACAACAGCAATGATAGTAACAATTAGCTGTATTGGAGTAGTGTGATGACTGAAGGCTCTTCAGGCAGATTTATACCAGGTGTGGTATGAATATCTTTAATATCCAGTATAGAGTATCCTTACAAAACAGATGTTTATGCAGCTACCAAGTTCCCTCTGGAGAAAGATGTAATAATTTAATTCCTAAAAACTTGTGAGACCAGCGCAAATGCTATAGGCAAGCTGTGGCTGGTTTTGGTCCCCATGCAAGATGTTTGTCCACTGCACGTGGGGCAGACCCGACGTGGGAAGGGGAGACGGAGAAGCTCCCTTCACCTTAGGGCACGTGGCGGGTCAGCTGCTGAATTAGCAGGAGACCCCCCTTTTCCTGGCTCCCAGGTTTATCCGCTTGATTGTGCTGCTTTTGATGGCAAAGGGAATTAATTGGCAAATTCAGCCGGTGCACAGATCATCCTAATTTGCTGTGACTTCACCAGCAGTGGTGCTGACTGGGCGCTCTGGGGTGCATCACATGCATTATCGCATGCTCAGACCGTCGCTGGCTCTTGAGCAAAAGCGGAGGAGCAGGGGGTGGTGTTGTAAGGATGAGGTGGGCTTGGTGCAGGAGCCAAGGACAGACGTCATTCCCATTTTGGGAGACGGGAGGGCAATGTAGGACCTGTATCCCCCAGCCCCCTGGTTGTGCCGCTTTTGATGCCGGGAGCAGGCAGCAGGAGGCACAACCCAAGGTTGGTGACTTCTGGGCCACACTGGGTACTTGCCACTCAGTGAGGTCTGTTCCGGTTTATGTAAAAGCAATTAGCAGGCATAAACTTCTTGCAGCCCATGTGCTGCAAAAAAGCAACCCTCCATTGAGCTGCTGCAGCCCTTTGGTGAGATGCAAGCTCCAAGCTGGCCAAATGAAGTACAGGCTCTTCTGCTGAATCTGCCTGAAACATTTTTCTTATATCCCAGCTGTTACAGCACCCAGTCGACGGAGCTGTGAGATGAGGAACATATGCCTGTAACACTTCATTTCAACAGGCTCACTTAGTGTCTCTTACTTTGATCTTTCACTGTATACTTCCTGTAACTGGAGTTAGTTACAGACTGAAACAAAGCCCAGAGTTACCAAAGAGGTTTTTTCCCCTAAATATTCCTTTTGTACCAGATTCTGTTACTGAGTGCATCAAATGAACCAGCTGGAGGACAGTGTCTCTGTGAAAATGCTGCTGCAGTTCAAACTCTTTCTAACTGCCTTTATGGCCGTTGGTGGTGTACCATCATGATAACTCTGAGTCGGCTGCAATTTTTCACACCTGGTAATGCCCTTTAGGTTCCCTTTTCAGTTAGAAACAACCCAAGCTAAATGCAATAAAAAGCTGCGCAGGAGGTCTCTATCTGAGTCGAGGAGTGAATGTCTTGCCACTAGACCTTTATCCATCATCCTTCATAAAAGAAGATGAATTTTCAATCCTAAGATTTGGTGTGTGTATTTACTATTAACTATTTGGGTAGGGCTAAATGATATCTCTAAACAGGAGTTTCCAAATGCTGCAGTAATGTTCTCTTTGCGCTGCAGATGGGCAGAAAATGATAAGTCTCTGTTAAACATAAAGTGATCTTTTCCCAAAGAAGTGGTTGAACTGTCATGAACTAGTTTTGGCTACAATGGAGATGAAATATGGCTAAAAATATACCAGTAAACACACAAACACAAGCCTGCAGGAGTAAGCAGTCTCTGAAAACATTTCATTTCCACAATCATGTATTCACTTGTTTTTCCAGTATCACCCTTGTAGCATAACAATCAGATTAAAATAAAACACCAGCATTGCCCTATAATAAGATTATTTTCTAACAGCACTGCCTGGGTCTGTGTACACAGAATATCTTTCACTGTCGTGTCAAGCGCTGTGATTCCAACGATCTTTGTTAAAGGAGAAACAAGTTTTACATATACATATGAGCAACACGCAGGAATAAAGCTTTGCTAGAATGCTGTGGTTTTTAAAAATTAAGTATGTAAATGTTGTGCTGCATAAGCATGAGGTACATTTCAAACATATGGGAAGTAGAAATTGAACTAGAATTCAGTTATTCTGGATTCTCATTCCTATGCTCATTTCATTACAATATGGAATTGCAGAGGGAGTCTCGTCATCTTCAGATTTCAAAGCATCTCAGACTTCGTAATATGCATGTCAGGTTGCTTGATTTTTAGTATTCTTGTAACTTGAGGTGACTGCTTAGTGCTTTACAACATCATCAGTGATCTTTTCTATAGAGTCAACAGGAAAAAGAAAGTCAGTTCAATTACATTTCCCAAAATTCTAAACTTTTTGTTTTTGTTTTTGTTTGTGGTAGAACTCAAGAGCTCTGACTGAAATCATTGACTTTCCCAGCATATACACTTAAGCAAAGAAAACCTGAAGGAGAATTCCCTGGTGAACATGAAAAAAAAAATGAAGATAATAGTTTGAGACCTATGGAGGAAGTTCCCTTATGTGTCCACTGGCTAGCGAGACAAATCAAAGGCAGAGTAATTTTAAAATTTTGAGTATCGTACGTTTGTTCTTTGTGAAGCTGTTCTAACACTGCATGCTCACCAGTCTCCTCCACATTTAACTGCTAATAAGGTTTGCAGAAATGGGACTGTGTCCAGATTTTTTAAACTATATTAGCTGCCTAAAGAAGTGAAGAGCAGCTAGAGGCCCTTTAGAGGCAAATAGTTGCCTGATTTTTTTTGGAAATAGCCCACTGGGGGCTTCTATACTGTTAGGACCTTTACAGATATCACATGCAGTCTTACCTGGATTGAAAGCAACCGAAATACAGAAAGAAATATATGACACACAATCTGAATACATTCAATAAGAAGTTACAACACAACCTGTTCTGGGAGAAAATCAAGTCTAAAAAATCAAACCTAGGAGAACTTCACCTCTAAAATTTATTTGAGGGAGTGATATTAACAGGAGGATGCACAGTGAAGAAAAAGACTCAGTAGTAGAAATCAAAAGCATTTTAACAAGATTATTGATTAATAAAGTTAATATATGTACTAAAATAAGATTATAATCCAGAAATTATTACCAGTTTGAATAACCAGCCTGAAACATCTGGAAGGGTGTGTCCTCCCAGAAATCACTCACCCTGTGAAAGAGAAACTCTGTCGGGAAAAGAAAAAGAATTGAAAAAGGAACAAATTAAAAAGCTTTGAACAAAAGCGTTAAGCATATGGCTTGTTTACATGTCTAGCTACTAATTAGATATCTTAAAAAAAGTAATTTGTAAATTTAATATCTAGAAGACTGCTGGTCCACTAGTGTGTTGCAAGCATGCATCAGGTCTACACCAAAGTCTGCGGCAGAGAGCATTAGCTTTAAGCATGCTTTGCTTGCTTCAGCGGAAATCTTGTACAGCATATTAACAGAATGTTATGAGAATATTCTGATACAGCAGAATAGACACCAATATTAACTTGCTGGTGAGTGTCATTAACTAGTCAGTTGTATTGGATTACTTCAGCAATTGCTTAGTCTTTGTCCAAGAGGAGCCAGCACTCTTTGCTTGGCTGGAGGATTGCTGCCTTACCTCAGGCTGAGTACAGAGGAGGAAGCTCATCAGGATCTCTGTTTCTGTTGTTTGGAAACTGCCATTTGTGCTGTCTGCCCTCTCTATAAAGGTTGATGCTCTGCAGGTCTGTGTTGTGAAAAACCGTTAATAGCTGGAGACCTGCAAAGGGAACCAACAGTTTCATCCAACATTGCAGTGACTGGGGAACAAACCATTCTCACCCAGAACAGGAAGACTTCTTAAAAAAAAAAAGCTAATAAATCTTCCAACTGTGGTACCTAATTAATGGACTTGTCCTCTATGATAGACTCAAAGGTCTTCTGGACTGGGTAGAATGAGAAAGCCACAAAGCATGGAGACACCATGAACCGGGGAGAGAGGTGTCCAACAGTCAGGGGAAAGCATGGCATCTCACATAGGTACCATTAGGGTCTCCTTGCAGTCTGATGTTTTAGGACAAGACAAATACAACTCCTTTTTCCTTCCCCAGTGGAGGCAAAAGGGAGGGAAGACCTAGAGAAAGCCCAGGCTAATTCAGCAGCCCCATGGTTACAGGAAGCTTGTGATTTTGAAAATATTTTTCAAATACAATTATGTTGAGGTAAAACATCTTTTAAAAAATACTGCTCAACAATCAAATGTTTCTCTCCTCTTCAAACTGTTAGGCCTGAAATCATGCCAACAATACCCTTTGCAGCTGTTTATATTGGTTCAGTTCCCTTCCTGTTATCCATTTATTTGTTCTGTGCTTGTTAGCATTTTGTGCTAGTTCTAATTTCCTCTCCGTATCTAATCTACACAGTTGACTCAGTTCAGCTATCAGGTGCCCCCTTTTTTCTGTTGCTTTTTCACTTTTTTTTCCAGCTACAAGGTTCACATATTGTTTTAACTCCTCTTTAACTTATGAAAAGCCATATATGACTGTGTTAAATACTGACAGTATATCCTACATTTGTTAGCAAAACAAAGCAGAGCTTTTGCTTTCCTATGAATACATAAATAGTCCTTGCAATTGTCATTCCCGCTAGCAGTAATGGGAACTGTGCATGTAAATCTCTGTTTTACCTATAGTCCCCATGTATTTATTTAGTCCCTAACATAAAACCAAAATAAACAGATCAAACTTCCAGTGTCTTGTAGATTTTACTAATAGAAAATAGATCAGTCTGTCTCATTTTTACATTAAATTCTAGGGTCAAAATAGTTCACATTTAAAACTCATAAATGTGTACCTAGAGATGTTCTCACATTCTTGCTCCATTCCTACTCCAACAAAACTGGAATAGAGTTCAGTAAGAGTTCAGCCTAAAATGAGTTGCATAAATCTGGTTAAAGAATCCAGGATTTGTCGATGCATTTTTAATATACTTGAATATTATGGAAAATTCCATTGATTCATTCTGACTCTATAATCAATGCTCACATATTTGCTAGCTTTCTCAGACAAAAGGGAACAGTACACAGAGGGGTTAATTATGCAGAGGTGACATCAGTGCTCATATCTCCGGTTATCATCCCACAGTCCATTTTGACCAGCGTCTTTAGCTCCATTTACCAAGAGCATGATCCGGAACTCACAAGAATCAATGTCAATAATCCAATCCAGTGCAATGAGCTCCTGGGCCAGCATGAAAGGAACTGAACTGAAATGTGGTTTGAAAGACCGTGAGGAGGCTTTGCCAAACGGCCACTCCTGCACTGAAGGTTTTGGCAATGGAAGTGCTTCGGTAGCAGAACAGAGTCAGCCCTTTGTTCTCCAGGCACAGTCATTTGCAAAAGCAAAGGCTGTTGATAGTATGACTGGCTTTATGAATTAAAAGGGAGGCAAAGCAACGCATGAACCTTGTGAGGAAAGTGGTTCTATTTCTAAATGGGTATTGTAGAGTCTTAAACAGGTGTGGTGAGCTTACTCATGCCCTGCACTTTATTATGAAAGGACATATGAAGCGCAAATGTTCATGCTCTTTGGTTACCTAGGAAGACAAACTTTACAGACCTCTATCTTAGACTGAAATCTTAAGATGGTATATGCCTTAAAAACAGTTCTTCACCAAATTTCATAAAAATTTTCTATTCCTTGATGGGCCAGAAATGTGCTGAAAGCCAAGATGTGTATTTAACAGCACCCTTTTAGTGGTGGTATTAATGGCTGTCCTCCAAGTGAGTTTTGAATCCCCAAATAATATTTTTTTTCTTAAGTCAGTGGATCCCCCTAAAACTTTCTCAGTCTCTAGAGAAATCAGGCCCCTGCATATGCCAAAACCAGCAGCAAATGATAGGTGAAGGTGCTGAGTAGGACAGAAGTAAGGAAAGTGACTGAAAATCAGAGCCAAGGACACTGCTTTTGCAACTCTAAAAGCTGCTACAGCAAAAAGGCTGTCAGGCAGTCTGGAAAGTTAGTTGAGAGCAGGGCCCTAAGAGAAATCTAAAAGATGCATCTTGTTGGGCACAGAGCTGACTGCAATGTCATATGTGGGCATTCTGGGCTGGGAAAATGCCCCTTGATGCTCACTACAAGTGTGGAAAGAAGACATCCGGACATGTTTTGTAAATAAACAGGATCACACTAAGTAATATACCTGACTCACAGCATCCACTTCTAATGGTTTATTGTAATGATCTATTTAGATTGTAATTTCCTGCATTATTCTGTGTTCTGTATCGCCTATGTTTATTTTACTGTTAGCAAGGCAGACCAACAAAATGAAATGCATTATCTTAAAGCTCTCTCAGTGGCGAGTGATCCAAAAGCAACGTTTTGCTGCTTTCTGGAGGGAGCAAGCATGCACTCGATGCTCATCTCATCTTTTTGAAAAGCCAAATTAAATCGCTTGCAAAGAAAATTAAATGTGGCATTAGGATCCAGGCTTGGGTGAGCTCTTACCAAAATGATTGCTCATGGTTCAGCTCACAATAAAATATGCAGGAGCTGGTATTGTTGCTGCGAATGCTGGGGAGCAGTTAGGTCAAGAATGTGATAGGCAGCTGATATCAGCTTACCACTGAAATTGTGTGTGATGTTCTGTACTGTCTTCTCACTGCTCGTGGGAGAGCATGAGAACATATGGCTTCTCTGCAGCAGCCTATGTGGTGAATTAACAGTGTATAATCTTGGAGAGATATATACTGCCTTGGTCTAGCTTGGCTCTGGGTATCCAGACTGACTGACCTCCCCCTGGCCAGGACACCTTACGCTCCCTGGGGTCACTGACAAATTTTTTTCCTTTTCCATGTTTTTAACTTATTTTTCTTGAAAAGGGCAGAGGTGTGTGGCTTATGATGCGGCAGACTCACAGACACTGGAGCAGGGACGCCTGCTCTTGAGTAGCTGAACCAGGCTGAAATTCTTTGCAGGCGCTGTAGTGCTGTATGCCAATAATATCTCACATGTGTCATCAGTCTTCTTTAAATGGGATGTCTTGACAGAGCACTTGTTTCAAGGAAGATCTCCCCAGGATATGGAAGACGGCGAAGGAGTGCCTCAAGACATAAGCCATTTATTGCACACGTGCTTAGAGGAGTTGATATGTTTCAGTGGGAAAATAGGTTTATGATTAGTTTCAAAAGATATAGCGAGTCCACTGATGAAATCGTGAAAATATCCAAATGCTCCAGTCAGAGCAGGATTTTGTATTTGTGAGTACCTCTGTGCTGGACTGTGATTAAGATCCATGCCGCATGTTACCTTTTCTGCCTGATGTCAAGCACAGAACAAGCTCCTTCTTTTAAGATGAACCACAAGTCAAAACAACTAGCTTGGAAAACAATGCCAGCTTTTCTAACTAACTCATGTGTTCTCATATTTGAACTGGATTTTACCTCTTCAGATATTTGTAAAGCTTTGAGCAGCCTATTGTCATGGGTCTTGACTGTATACTGTCAAGTCATAGACTATTTCATGACCATCTTGTGATGGGCTGACATCCCAGGCCCACCAAAATCTGGGTGATCTTCTCTGAAATAGTTAAGTTATCTCAAAAAGGAAGCTTTCAATATGTGTCTCTCAAATGGAGTAATGAACATGGCTGAGTACATGCTACCTGAAGATATGGTACCTCCCGAAACACAGCTAGGCATCACTTCATCACCTTGCTCTGGGTCTGCTTGTCCCTTGGCATGGAGAAATACTCGTTTCACAGGCTCGTGGAGCTCCACCAGTGTGATGGAAATGTCGCCAGGAGGCTTTATCCTGCTAGCTGGGGCTGTTCCAGTGACAGGCTTATCACCTGAATCCGCAGCTCCTCTGTGAAACTTGTTTTGGCATCCTTCATTAGAGGAAGTTGTTTGAGGCACAGTGAATACAAAGGTCTGAGCACCTTTCTTCAGCCCAATTAAATAGGATTCCTTCTGTTTTCTTAGTCTGATAAACAGTCCTGGGAATACTTGAACTAAGTTAATATGATCTCATGCAAGATTTGAAACTGATTTATTTCTTCACTTGCCTTACAGATTAGCATCAGGCTTCAAAGTAATTTCCTACTCAAGTGTTTTTATGCTATGCACAGGATCTAGCTCTCTCTGCATTTTAATGATCTGCAATGACTTTTTTCAAGGAAGCAAGGGAAAGGAGGAGAGCTTCAGATGAGCCAGGACAGACCTGTGCATAGTCCTAAAAGCAGATGTGGCATTGGTCCCTGTATCAAATCCAAGGTGGTGGAGGTTTCTCACAACACAGCATTTACAGTCCACATGCTTTGGCTCTGAGTTTGTGTTAACAAGTAGTTCACCTGCAGGGGACTTACTACTTGAGCAGCACACACCCAGGTGCTGACCCTTCTTATGGCAGCTGTGATATATGGCACTATTAGCAGCCTGTTCATCACATAGATGCCTAGGGATGGACAGAGACACTGGAGCCTCCGGCCACATAGGTTTCTTCAGAGATCTTGTAGAACTCTCACTGTTTTGGCTTTCAGGGGTTCCTTTGCAATGCCATAACTGCTGGCATGCATTACTTTTACTCTTACATGGGTAGTGTGCTGCACTGGGTATGTATGCGCTCTTAGCAATGCAGACAGAAGTGAAGCAGCTTCTGAAAAGGCAGGAAAAAACCTTTCCACCATCCAAAGTTATTGCGACTCATACTCCAGTGCTCATTGGTGTCACTTGTTTATTAGGCATGCTTCTCCTACAGAGGGTAACGTGCTGCACAGGCTTTAGCTGGTTAAGATTGGACCAACCATATAAACCTACAGGGGGAAAAACAGTTGAGTATGAGTTCCTGACATGCAAACTGAAGTGCATGACTGCTGAGCAGTGCTGTCCTTGTCTAGTTATTTGTGCAAATTACTTCTGCTGAATCTTTAATTTCCTGTGCATAGCAGCATCCCATGGTTATAGATGTGGTAGACAATATGCAAATACAGAGTATAAAGAAACTACCTAAAGAACTTAAATTTTAAGTAATTTATGTCTAAAATCCAAGAAGTAGGAAGAGCTAGGGCTACATAGTTTTCTCTAACATGCAGAGCCATGTGAATATCATGAAACAACATATAAAACATGGCACTGAATTTTCTGGTTACATAAAAATATTCAGGGTATTTTCAATCAAGAACACAAGCTGAAATTTATTGTATTTGCATTTTACCTGTAGAGAGAGAACAGGGCTGATTACAAGCAATAACTACTACAAATCTTTCAATTGCTGAACAAAACATGAGTATTTTTATTCTTTAAGATGCAAATACTAATAAATAATAAATAGTTTTGGTAAAAATGATCTAATTTAGCCATTTAAGGAAACCCATTATAAATGTAAACAATAGTGCAATTCAACATTTATGAAGTCCTTGTTTTCTCTTCCTATGGAATTTATTTAACAGACACCACTAGAACCATCCATTATTTATCAACTTTTAAAGTTTAATGAATATGGATATGAAAATTGTTAAAAATTGAAATACAGAAAATGTCTCATTATCGCATTGATGAATCTGGCCTGCGAGTTCAAATCCACAAATGAAAATGAGTTGGCTGGGCTAAGCCACAGACTATTTGTCTACTAAATAGTCTGAAAAATTAATTCTTCACAGCCAGCAAAGGGATGCCTTGAAAAAATAATGTATTCCAAAGTCAAGACTGTGAATTGTACTAATTGTGAGAAGAAAATTGCTTTTAAAAAAATGAACTAACTTGAACCTTTGCCTAAAATCCCATGCAAGATGAATTAAAATTGAACCAAATAAAGTGAGGCATTTTATCTGTATATATCTGTGTGCTTCTGTACCTCATCGTATAAGTGGACAGGATGAGTCCATAGAAAATTTGGTTTGAAAAAGCCAAAAAACATCTCTTATTTCCAATGTGGTCAGACTTTAAACTCTGCTCTTCTAAGATTTGATGGTAGATTTCAAGAGCAAAAAAAAGTCAGATAATCTTTGAAAGTTTGCTTTTCAGACCAAATTTTGGTAGAGTATTGTGAGGACACTTGGTACAAATGAAGCATATTTGCTGTTCATGCAGCATTTCAAGACAAATTTAAGCTCTAGTTTTCCAATAACTCTTTTCAAAATATGTTAGGGGAGAAACTAATTAAAAAATCAGACTGAATTTTTATTTCTCCCATAATTTGACCTGGTGACAAGATATTCTTTTCCTGTAAAAGACTTGCTGTTTCCAGTGTCTATGAAGAACTGCATTATTAGGAAAAGGGTTGGTTTTAAACAAATATTTTAAACAAATATTCTGTGCAACTAGTCTTGTAACTTTGGATGGTGTCAGAACACAGGAGGAAAATGAAGTGCAGGAAGCTACAAGAAGCTTGAATCACTGCACCTAAGAATAAAGAAACAGACAATTGTAGAAGAATAAAAATTACTCTGACAAGAAAGTGTTGAAAAATAAAAGGCACCATACAGCTTACAGTTCTTGCCAGGAAACCATCTATCAGGAGACTACTAAAGAGGTATCATTTTTGGGAGTTTGCCAATGGGACCTGATGATATGCCAAAACAGGTGTCTTAACATTAGGACAAAAGATAAAAGCTCAGACACTTCAATAGTTTTCATCACTGGAAGCTGAGGAGCAAGACTCTACTCCTAAGAGAGGGAGTTATCCTTCTTTTCTTTGGCAGAAGGATACAGGAAGAACAGAAGGATACAGCACATATATTTTAATCAATGTGAAACCAGATCAGAGCAACATTAAGCCCTGAACCACTGTCTTTGGAAGGGTTGTCTTTGGGATGCTAAAAAAAAAATAATTTTAAAGCCTATGCTTATTTAGCTTACACCTCCAAATGCAATGAAATATCATCTGGGAATTTTTTTTTTTTTTTTTTTTTTTTTGTGATTATACTAATGAGCTCCCAAGTTTGCAACATAGAGCATGACTTCAGGCCTGTGCCTCAAAAGCTCTGGCTGTGCCCGGGTTGCCAGGTGGTTGCCTTCTGTGGCTTGGTCTGGTTTTCCAGCCCAAATCAGCACACCGCAGCTCCCTTCTGCTCTGCGCATCCAAGTTTCCTACGAAAACCTGGATGCGTGTGTGTATGTGGGCTGCAAGGAGGAAGGTGCACGCCTGAATCCTGTCATCTTGTGAGCTGACATGTGGCCACGTGCTACCAGACCTAGGAAGCACTCGTGGCTCCACTCATGTGGACTTATCTCTTGTATCTCAGGTCTCAGAGTCAAGATATTTTCCTACTTTGCCAGTGTGCTAAGATGCATTCACAAGCACTTGTAAGGCTCACATATGCTACAGTAATAGGTCTTAAAAATAGGCAAAAGGCAGATTTATAAGCTGTTCATCAAAGAAAGTGTCAAATATTTTTTGACTTTCTAAATTGTTCTACTCTTCCTTGTACAAGAATAATTTTTAGCAGGCAGACTGGAAAAAGTCTTAGCCGGTAGTGATTTTTACTGATTTTTTTGACTGCAGAATAGGCTGTATCACCTACAAATAATTGGATATCCACTTCATACACAATACACTGGATTGAAGTAATTCACATGATGACATAAGTAGAGTAGGACAAATTCAAGGTAGATCTTTCTTCATAGATCCCTCCACGCTCCTTCCACTCCCACATTGGAAGGAACATCTGTCTATTTGCTCGAAAATAGTGTATTACAGCCCTTTTAGTGAGTAAGATTACAGATTTTGATTAATTCACCAGCCTCTGTGTTTTACTTTTTCTAACAAAGTAGGTGACTGTCTACTATAATCATCATTACAAGGTTAGAATAATGGTGGCATGTATCTTTGGTCTCTACCCAAATGCAGCATGTCTTGGTATCAAGACTCCTTAATTAAAAGGATATTCAGTGACAAGCAAACTAACAGCACTTCACATTAAGCTGAATTATAATACCCAAACACTTTATTGTATTTCTGCCAGTTCCAGTAACTCTATAATTGCATCCGCATTCTGACACGCTTATGCTGATATCACAAATACATTGTGGCATCTGAGTCTGAAACACGCCCCTCATTTTGCTAAGCTGGAAAGAAAAGGATAGCACGTGGAGAAAATATTGGCTGTAAACACCAAGTAAATATCTCCGGGTAAAGCATCACTGTGCAATAAAACAAATGCATCTGCAAAATGCCACACGAACAACCAGCCTGCAAGACAAGGTATGAACACAGGAAGACGTTGATGGTTCTCAACCAACTTCACACCACCAAATCACGGTTTACAACCTCCTCCCCATCCTATAGTCCTTTGCCCAAGGTCAAATCCCTTGTCTTCTGGCTTACCCTTTCTTTTCCTTCTGCTCACATGCCCTCACCCCCATCTTTCCTCTGGCTGTCACCACGGGCAATATGTGAAATCTGGCTGCTGATGCTGCCGATGTTCTGCATTTCTGTGGGGATACAGTTGTCCTGGTGGTTTGCCTTGGCAGGGGGGATTGCCTGCAGTACACCCCACTCCTGTGCAGGTGTACCAGCTGCAGGGTTGCAGGGGACCCATTCTCTCAGAAATTTATATGAAAGATGCCTGGACACCAGGAGAGAGGCATGGTGTCCCCAGCCCTCTTCCCAGCATTTTCTGCTGACTGCTGTTTTCTGCTTTTTTTCACTTTGACTCTTTGCCTGAAATGGCTTTGTTTCTTTTAAAATGGCAATTGTTGGATAGTTAATGGTGGCATTAACAGCTCAAGCGGAAAATGGGAGAGAAAGGTTGGCAGGGGTGTTGGGCAGAAGAAGAAACACTGATAGCAAGGCTATGGAAAATTACTGGTAAGTGGTGTCTGGGTTTGACCTGCAGATCAGGTATATAGAACACTTTTTCTCAGAGAAAGGAATGATAGCTACTTACCAAAACTCTGTCAGTTGTAAGTCTCTTATGTTGGGTATAAAAGCCTGGCTGCAGAGAAAGACCACTTATCTTTTTACTTGTGACAGTCCAAAAAAGAAATGGCAGGTAGCAAGAACACCTCTTCAGTTTTTACTGCTAGCTGGATCAGCCTCATAAATGCCTAAACTCATATATAAAAATGTTAATGTTTTCCAATTGCTATTCTGAATTTATATTTATTGCAATACAACATATCCATTAGCACATCTATCACTGGTAAATTTGTTACTGCTTCAAATATACAGTACATAACGTTGCAGCAATTTCATTTTACAAGCTAATAATGTACTGTAATGTAGCTTACAATATCATGTAGATGTATTTGATTAGGGAGGTTCAACAGTCAGTCAGGTTGAATAGTGGATTATATGAGAATCAAGTTTTGAACTTATTTACTGTACAAATGAACAGCTTTGGTGCACATTAAATGTGTTAATTTAACAGATGTGTCGTTTTATTTCCTCAAATATTCATCGAAGAGGAACAAATGCTATTTTGACTCAAACTGAAGCACAGTAGACCTAGAATGTTTTTTGACACTTGACATGTTTATTCTTTAAAAAAGAGTCATAATTGTATTTAAT
This sequence comes from Pandion haliaetus, assembly GCA_013401275.1. Classification (NCBI taxonomy): domain Eukaryota; kingdom Metazoa; phylum Chordata; class Aves; order Accipitriformes; family Pandionidae; genus Pandion; species Pandion haliaetus. The sequence continues at coordinate 26,436 of VYZV01046046.1, read as the reverse complement.
TGTTTTCTAAATTTATTTAACTGCTGCATTCTACTGACTGCAGTAACTTCCCAAGAGCAAGAGATGTGACTAAAATATGTTTTCCTTTACATAGGCCTTTTTTAAACAAACCAAAGCTTCAAAAATATAATACCTAGGAGACAATTTTTTGGAAAAGTAGCACACTTGGCTGAAAAAGGCGTGTCTTCCTATGTGGTTTTACCAAAACTGATAGCTGTGTGCTCTCTAGGCAATGCCCACTGTGCCATCTGCAAGGTCAGGATGAGGCAAGCATGTCCTCATGCAAGTCTTCCTTATACAAGTCTGTTATGGGTTTGTGTGGCGTGGTTTTCTTTGGTAGTGGGGGAGGGGGCTGCAGAGGTGGCTCCTTTAAGAAGCTGCTGGAAGATTCCCTGGCGCCAAAGA